>NQII01007322.1:0-44754 GCA_002778355.1 Clitarchus hookeri | reverse complement strand
CTTGAACAATCCCACTTCCTATCTTGGTATGGAGTTGGAAAAATCAAATGAAGCCATCAAAGTCACCCAGAAATCGTTTATAAGAAGTGTTCTAAAAAAGTTCAACATGTCAGAGGCCAAACCGGCACAAACACCATTGACTGCATACAAACCTGCTGATTTAAAAAAGCCTGACAAACGACCAAATTTCCCTTTTCGCGAAGCAGTGGGGAGCTTGTTGTACCTCTCTACTAAGACCAGACCCGACATAAGTTTCNCTGACCAGACATAAGTTTCGCCGTGGGATATTGCAGTCGACAAATGGAAAATCCGGACGAACATGATGTGATCAACCTAAAACGCATCATGCGGTATCTCAAAGGCAGTCTAGACAAGGGAATATCTTATAAATCTGACGGTTCTGAAGACCTGAAGTTGTATTGCGACGCTGATCATGCTGGCGACCCTGCAACTACTAAAAGTACATCTGGTTTCGTGATGTATTACTGCGGCGGACCCATCAGCTGGAGATCAAGAAAGCAACCCACGACAGCAGACAGCAGTACGGAAGCTGAATTCATCGCAGCTGCAGAAAGCTGCAAAGAGGTGATCTACATCAAAGCGTTAATTGAAGAACTCACCCAGAAGCCCATCGAAGTTGAGATGCTGATTGACAACTTAAGTGCCATCAAACTAATCGAAACTGGTGTAATGAATCGCAAAAGAAAACATATAGATGTCAAATATCATTTTTTACATGAAAAATATGTAGACGGTTTGATGAAGTTATCTCACTGTCCCACTGAAATACAAATCGCAGATGTGTTAACTAAACCACTTGGACCTACAAAATTTGTACTTTTTCAAAAGAAATTGATTGACTAAAACTTGTAAAACATGTAAAACTGATTTAGATGTAATCAGTGCTTTAGAACAGTGATTTTTGCTGACAGTTTAAGGACTTATCTTCATTTAGAAATGTTGTTTATAACAGTTTTCTAATATTGAAGTAATGAGAAATGTAATTATGTTAAATGCAAAAATTACGGGGGTGTGTTGAAATATTGAAAGATATATAATTTTGACATTTGGATAAGTTTTGAAAACTAAACATTGTACAATCCATTATATCTAGTTACCTCCTTGTTTTGTATCCTCTGTGCTATGACCAGTTTTTAACAATGTAAAAATGTGTGTTGGGTGTGTCTCTTTGACTAAAAACTATTAAGTTTAACAAAACTAATTACCTTGTTTATCTTTATATAATAGGCTCCTTCATCAATAAACATGTCAGTCATTACCATCACTTTAAATCAACAAAATTTTCCGGATTCTATTGAGTGTGACTCACCAGCATATGATACCTGGGATAAGTTGTCATGCCTGGAATCACCACAGCAAGGAATAAGTTTTGAAATATTATTAAACAAACTTATGATTTAATACCACTTACCCTTATACTCTGCATTGCTATTATACAAACACACATCATAGCAAACTAATAAATATTTTTAAAAAATGCTGAACAAATCTGGAAAAACTTAACCTAGGAAAAATTAACTATAAATTTAATTATATTTACTGCCAAAGAAAACGTGTAAACATATTTGTAAGGCCCTACCAGCATTACACCAAACAATTATTAGACATGTTCTGCAGATTAAAACTAAGATGTTCACAACAAGAACATACTATAAAATGTACAACATTGCAAATATACCTAGATTATACTTAAACTGCAACTAATTACTAGAAATATTACAACATTAATGAACCAATACTGAATCTAAGTGGTGATGTTCTGAAATACAGCAAGCTACAATTTATTCCCTTAAGTCTTGTTTCATGAATTCACAACATTCATTGCCAGCCCTGATTGGCTGTGTCATACTGCCAAACAACTTTCCCTTCTTGACTGTTAAGATATTCACATAATACATTCCGTGCTGTAATGGCTGCTCTAGCCGAGTTGTTGGCACCAATCCTTCCTAGATCTTAAAGAAGAGGTGTCGTTTCAATATGTTGACGGCATTCCCCAGGTAAGAATGCACCATTTGCCTCACTGTCAACATATGATGCTGGGCAGTACAGATTTCTGTTTGTTGGACTACTTTCCATAACAAAATTGTGGAGGCAAATTGCTGCCTTGACATAATTCTCCACCATGAATGGCTCTGCATGCAACCGAGATCGTAATGCACGCCACTTTGTTGTCAAAATCCCAAAGGTATTTTCAATCACACGCCTAGCTCTGGAAAGTCTGTAATTGAAAATTCTCTTGCTGTCAGGTAAGTTGTGCCCAGCATAAGGCCTCATAATATGTAGTGACAANACATTCTCTTTCTGTCAGGTAAGTTGTGCCCAGCATAAGGCCTCATAATATGTAGTGACAAAGGAAATGCTTGGTGAGTGACACACCAAAATGGCATTTCCTTGTTTTTATTGGGCAGTGGACTGTTCGGAGTTAGACTGAGATCTGCATTGGTAAGTGCAGTCCCAAAGCTGGACTCCAAAATAATGCTAGAATCATTGCAAGCCCCTGCAATAACAATAAATTTCCCATTGCTGGAGACCATAACACAGCAAAATTATAACTATTGCTTGTAATTTAAAATGATTTATAGTTATGTGTCACTGTTAAGAAAAAAGCACACACAATGTACAATGAATAGTTACTGTAACCACAAAGCCGTGTCTACCGTATCACTCTAGTAATAATGATTAGGACGACATTGAATTAAATGAATACTTTTTGAAGACATATTTGTTCACTACTTATAAATTACTTACCATATGCTCCAATGTCCACCCAGGTAAATTTGTACTTGGCATCGCACATGGCCATCAGCACAATACTGTTCCTACTCTTATAGTTGAAATATTCACTCCCACTGTTTTTTGGGGCTTGAATGTCAATGTACTTTCCATCAACAGCACCAAAGCAATTCGGAAAATTCCAGAGGCTCCAGAACTCGTCAACAATTTTCTTCCAGCCTTCTCTGTGTGGAATGNAAAAGTCGTCAACAATTTTCTTCCAGCCTTCTCAGTGTGGAATGCTGACATATTTTTCACGTAAAACTCTTCATATGGTATTGCATGTTTCTTCTATTACTTTTTGCATGGTAGAGTGGCCCCGCCGAAAGCTCAATGCAACTGTCTTTTCACTCCCCCCATGTTGAAGGAACCTGCAATGGCATACAATACAGATATTAACAAAGTGTCTAATAATTATCTTTAAGAGAATAAAAAGAGTAGTAATATTTTTTGTCCCATTACACGCAAAATGTTTTAGTGTGTGAAGTACCTGATAGCAATAGACAATCTCTCTTCAGGACTAATGGCCCGACGAAAGGACAATTTTGACAGGTGTGGTTTCAGCAACTGCAACAGGTAATCCCATTGCCACACCTCCATCCGAGTGTATTCTATCGTCTCGAATGATGGCTGGAGACGAATACTCTCCTTCGCAGAGAACAATTTTGCTTTCGAAAAGGAAGATCCACATGGATGCTATAACACTGTTGATCAGTCAGGCTCGCAACGTTTTAGCCACACGAGGTGTCTTAATAATAACTTGCTTTTTAGTCTTTGTTTCTGCATTTGACTCTGTCTCTGTGCCTGTTCTTATGAAGAAACTGAGAAATATTGGTTTTCCATCACTTGTGCTGAAGGTGTTGCATGGCTTACTAGCCTGCCGCACTGCCTAGATTAAATTGGGGAATTATATTACTTTGGGGAGTAAGGTATACACCTTACCTTACGAGGTACCCCACTCCCCTAAGAAGGAGTTCTCAGCTCCCTATTGTTTATATTGTACACTCAAGATCTTATCCTTAACATAGGTGCTCTCTTACAACCCATTGCCTACGCAGATGACATCATCCTGTTTTACCTACCACTGAATCTACATTAGGCAATACAAACCATGTCAGCAGCTATACTTCACTTGGAGTCATGGCTGGATGCTACCAATATCACTCTATCTCAGGAAAATAATAATATTGTTATTTCACAAGGAAACAATGATCTCTCCCAAATAACTTTGTTTGCAGGCAACCAAAAGTTACATGTTGTGAAGCTCACACACTACCATGGAATTATGGTGGTCTCGACTCTAACTTGGCATTATCAAATTGGATATTTGAAGCTACGTCTTCAGCAAGCTATAAATTGGCTTAAAGCTATCAGTCACTCTGTATTGGATGGTGACCCATCAACTTTACTTCTGTTCGACAAGACCTACGTAAGGGCTGGAATGAACCATGGTTGTGTCTTTTTGACCACTATCAGCAAGAGTAGATTCATGGATCTTCAGTTGCTCCAAAATAAGTTCTTGCACATGTGTATAGGCACTATGTCTTCATCCCCAGTTGGGCTATCCATGCAGAATACATTATTGAACCATGTGATATTCACCGACAATTCCTGGCAAACATGTATTGGCTTAAGTCCTCCTTTTTTCGAAGCAATCCTCTACACACCTTCTTTAATAAAATGGGTCTTGATATAATTCCCTCTATGCGCAACATTTGTCCTCCCTTGCCAGCTCAGGTAGGGTTAACTGGTTTATATGTTCCATATGAGGTACTCCATTGCACATGTCCAGTGCAATACCTGTTTTCTGATACCAAGCATGCTCTGGTACTATATGACACCCAGAATCAACACATCCAACATCCAAATGTCTTAGAATGTCCTGATTACTTGCACATATTTACCGATGGATCCAAATGCGGTGACCAGACAGGTTTTGCTTACTATACCTCAAGTGAAAATCTCTGGAATGTACAAGCTGCCTTCACTAACATCAGTGTTTTACGCAGAAGCTTTTGCCATATACATGACTGTTGAGTATTGCGTAACTAGTCATTGAAAATTCTGCCTCTTTAGTAATTCTCACAGTATACCTACTCTCGGTATTATACTCTTACCGATACTCATACAAAGCTGATGATATAATTATCCGGATAAAATATCTGGTATATGAGCTGATGAGACTTGGCAGACAAATACGCCTGGTTTGGTTTCCCAGTCATATGGTCATTCCGGATAATAAACAGACAAGCTGAAAAAAATTAGCAATTTCCTCTGGATCCCCTATTTTTCAGCCAATATTGTAAGTATCGATTCAATCTTTCCAGGTAGACAATCGATATCTGTGGGAAAATGCAGAGGACGTCACCAAGAAGGAGCTTTCANATCGATTCAATCTTTCCAGGTAGACAATCGATATCTGTGGGAAAATGCAGAGGACGTCACCAAGAAGGAGCTTTCAAATTGGCGCATCCAGCCACATTTGCAGTGGAGGGCATAATTTCATGATACAACACGAGGAAGGAGATATGTTTAAATGCTGGTGCGACTTCATCTTAACCATGGCTGCTTTAAGGATCACCTACACAAGCTGCTTCTAGCTGATTAACCATTGCTTGCCTGTGGCCAAGTTGTTGCTGATTAAAATCACATCATCCTCTTCCAGTGTAAGTGGGTCTTTGGCCAAGTTGATTTNATCGATTCAATCTTTCCAGGTAGACAATCGATATCTGTGGGAAAATGCAGAGGACGTCACCAAGAAGGAGCTTTCATATTGGCGCATCCAGCCACATTTACAGTGGAGGGCATAACTTCATGATACAACACGAGGAAGGAGATATGTTTAAATGCTGGTGCGACTTCATCTTAACCATGGCTGCTTTAAGGATCACCTACACAAGCTGCTTCTAGCTGATTAACCATTGCTTGTCTGTGGCCAAGTTGTTGCTGATTAAAATCACATCATCCTCTTCCAGTGTAAGTGGGTCTTTGGCCAAGTTGATTTGTTCTCAGCTTTAATGTCTTGTGGCCAATTTTCTCCTTTCAATAGGGAATCTCTCCTCGCTTCGGTTTTACCTTTTCTGTGTATGGCACTGTCTTTGTTTACCTTTGGAATAATAATATATGGTTGTGACTCTTTTGCCTTTTACTGAAGTACTTTCTTTGGCACTGCATTCACGTATACCACTGTGTGGTTCTGGTGTTACCTTTTCCTTTTCTGTCCCCTCAATGTTTTTGTCCAGCCTAACTTCTCATTAAGTGTAATTACTCGTCTGTAGAATAGATTTTGATGCACTCTGCACTTTTGTGCTAGCTTTGAATGTTTCGCGCGCCGCCATTTTACGGATGCTGTGGTCATTGTGCATGTCTACACATCTCCTTGCTCACGAAGTGTCTCATTTGTTTTCTCGATTGGCACAGTTTCTTTCCTTATTGGTGGTGTCATGATGATTGGATCGAGAGTTTCGCATATGGCTGCACGGAAAAGCGAAGGCCAGTTAATTTTGTTGTTATTTTGAATTTAACTGAAGCAGCTTGAGCTTGCTGTTGTGGTTATGTTTTCGTAAAATGTACAGTACGGGTGATATGCGGAAGTAATTTGTTTAGTGTTAAAGTACAGTATTAAAAGACATGTGCTTAATAAGCTGCGGGTTGCAAAATGCGGCTGTATCAAGAGATTGTACGTATATATGTTTTATTATCTAAGGTTTGTATTAACAATCTTGATGAATTTATACAATACAAACGTTTGAACATGATCTTGGAATCAGTATATGTAATATGTCTTACTGAGCATAATTTCAATAATGAAGACGTACCTAGCATTTGTATTCCTGGCTACGTATTAATATATTAATTCTGTACAAGTAAATATTAGGAGGTGTGTGCCTCTACATAAAAAATAATTTGGAATTTGAAGAACAGTTAAATTTATTCTTGGAAAAGTATTTTGAGTGTGCAGCAGTATCCATCTTAGTATCAGGAAAGAACATTGTATTTCTGACTGTTCATAGGTTACCATTTGGAGATTAAAATTTTTTCTTAGAATATTTGGATTGTACTTAACAAGTTTCTTTTTTAAAAATGACACTGAAATCACTTGTGGTAATTTTAATATAAATTTTTTAGCAGAGAGCTTGCAGCTTCGCCAGTTATTGTACTTGTTGAACACTTTTAATTTAGTGCAATCTGTTAACTTTCCTACTAGAATTGCTAACAATTGCTCAACAACTCTAATTATAAATAAATTAACCACACATGCTTATGAAGTAATGCCCCTCTACAATGCTCTTTCTGATCATGATTCACATCTTTTACAACCCCATTAGTCAGTAATTCATTGCAGTATTTCAACTACAAGAAAGATAATCATTAATGATCTATCGCAAACCTGACTCCAGAACCACAATCAAAGAAAATGGTGTAGACAGATGACCCTTCTGACGTTGCTAACATTTTTAATAAACACTTTCTTTCGGTAGCAGATTTTTTGTTAACTAAAACTGAAACCACGCCCACAGAAATATGTAAAATAATGAACTCCCTGCTTGCCAAATCTTTACATGGCTTTGACAAAATTAATAGCAAATAATTAAAAAAAAATTGTATTCATACAATTAGCGTTAAGTTCAGTCACATTTTTAAGTTTTCAATAAAATCTGGAAGTTACTCTTATCGTTTAAAATTTGCATTAATAAAAACCTTGTTTAAAAAAACTGTGATAAAAATCTTGTTGACAGTTATAAAACAATTTCATTAATATCAACTTTATTATGTTATTGGAATATTCTGTGATTTGTTAAAAGCTTTCGACTGTGTTAACCATGTTGTACTTTTGGACAAATTGAAATATTTTGGTAATTATCACTGACAATATTTACAACCAGATTTCGTCGTATTTATCAAACAGACAGGTCTACCAAAAAGTGAGCGTTACTGACAGCAAGGGGACTTCTGTATTCTCAGATGTGGGGCATGTTGAAAGTGGGGTTCCACAGGGCTCTGTCCTGGACACCCCTTTTTTTCTCGTCTTTATTAATGACTTACCTACAAATCTATCCTCTGAAGCAAGGGCTTGTTTTTTTGTTGATGATGCAAGCATCTTATTAAATAGTAGAAATGTAAATGAATTATCAGACATGTGTAATAAGGTTTTTATTGAACTATCTGATTGGTTTTCAAAGAACCAACTCTCTTGTAATGTAAACAAAACAACCTTCCAGAAATTTTATACTACAAACAAACACGATTACTCTCTCAAAATTGGTATTAATGCACATGAGATTAGAAATTGTAAAATAACAAAATTTCTAAGTGTTTGCCTTGACAGTTCTCTCAGTTGGAAAAAACATTTTGTTTCATGTCGCTGGTCTGTGGTGCTGACCTTGGCCCTCCCCATGCGAGCGGGCGCAAGTGGACAGAGTAGTGATATGATAGCGGGGCAGTGAGTCACTAAGGGATGTTTTAATTCTTTATGTGTCTGTTCGATTACTGTCAATTAACTCATGCTTATCATTAACATTCGTTCAGCCTATCTGTTGCCATCATTTGCAATGCCTTTCACACACACATCCAGTCCAATAGTCCAGCCTGCAGTCCTTTCTCACGTCGCCCGCTTCTCTTCTCGCTAGTCGCCTATCGCTGAAACTCATCCATTCAAAAATATCAGTCGTCCTGACCATCTGGAAGGTTCAAGGTCAGTAATCCAGATCATTCTTCAGATAAATGCAGAAATTCTATCCTCCAAAATCCAGGAGCGGTGGGTCGCCAAAGGGTTATCGCGGCAGAATGCCTTGATAACTCGAAACTGTGGTAGGATTATTGCTCGCCTGTCGTTAAAATATCCCTTAGTGACTCGCCGCCTCGCTATCATATCACTCCTCTGTCCTTCTCTTCCGTCCGTTTGCGCAGGCGGGCCGAGGTCAGCGGCGCAGACCAGTGACACGTAACACTATCAATAATCTTTCAAAGAAGCTAAGCACTGCCTGTTTCACTATTTGCCACTTGGCCTCAATATTATCACCAGCTATACTTAAAAAAGTTTATTTTGCAAAAATTCTATGTGCAGTTTTTTTATATAAAATTACATATTGTTATCACACTTGTACTGTTTTGTTTTGGTTTTGTAGCCTTTCATACTATTTTACATTATTGCATTAGTGTGTATTTATGTTCGTACATTTACGAATATTTCACTGTTGTGTGTGTGTGTGTGAGCGGGCGCATGCGTGAGAGTGTGTTTTTTGTACACTTAACATTTGTATTCTTACTGTATGCTAGTGTTTGTACACCTTTGTTTATGTGCTCTACACCCTTGACCCAGGAAGGGTTATAGTTAGGGTTTTATGGAGCTAAATAAATAAAAAATTATCATCTATCTCACTGGAATTGTTAAGAATCACAGTTTTTCTGAAAACCGTGAAATATATTTGTAGATAATGGTATATATCGACACATCACGCTGATTACGAATTGCATGGGGGCATTACGATGTCTGCAGTACATAGTATGACTTCCGATATTGAGTATAGTTATTAAGATTATACGTTTTTACCATTTTTATACAATGATTATTATGATTACAAAAATTATTTAATTCTGTGATTGACGTATTGTGATATTAGCTTAAGTTAGGTTTGGTCTCCTGCATTAAACAAAGCTAAGTGACCAATGTAACCCTTTTCACACTTTTTTACCTTTTTCTTCCCATTAGTATATTATAGTTAAAATAACGGTCATTTAATTCTCAGAGTCCATATTGTACTTGATGCGCGATAGCACGTTGGCACGCAAATCACCTGTAATTCATCTTTTTTGAAGTTAGAGTTAGTTATGTTAGATTTTCTGCATTTACTACCTCAAAATGGAAACACTATGCAAGCATTGCAGTATTTATGCTAACTTGCAACACGACATAGTACTACAATCCACCACACTAAATACAATTTCCTTGCTAACATATGACTTTGTATATAGGTGGTTCACAATAAAATGTCATAAGCACTCTTGAAATAAATTTTTGAAAAAAACTACTGCCCTGTATCTGCATACATTTTTAGCATAAGCAATGACTGCAATACTCAAAAATTATAAAGATACACGGCAGTTGAAGGAAACATAGTACACCCACAAAAGGTACATAAATGGGTTTTGCATAGCTTGCCATTTTAGTATTCATGAGGGCTTAACGGTACAATAAGTAGAACTTAGTAGTCGTGGTGGTTCATTTATCGTGGTATAATGGTTGTAATGATGCAATATGCGTAATTTTTCGGGACACGAGTGTAAATTCTTACGTGTGTATTTAACTTTGGAAAGCTTCGTAATATTTTACGGGTTTCAAGTTAAAGCCGCAGGGGTCGTTTCCCGTGTTTGTTTGTCCAGCAGACGTGTGCTTTTGAAGGTTATCGAATGGACATCTGCTGTTTACGTCCGTTTACCGTCTAGTTTCGAAAGTTGTTGTTTTGGTTATGCGGCTGCGACGTGACGCTGTTGCGTGTACAATAACATGTTGTGAGCGCGGGACACAACGTAGTAANAGAAGGGGGGGATAGGCCTGCCTAATATATACTGGTGGTGCCTATCGCCTAGAGAGAAAGTAACCAACCGTCGAAGAAGACGGGTCGGCCGTGAGAAGACGCACCAGCCCGAAAGGGCGTGGGTCGTTAGGGTGCCAGGAGGGAATGAACATCCCTCCTGCCTTCGTATCTTAGTCTTGCGATGCAAGTTTGAGGCACTACTAAACTGTAAACAACTGTGGCGCTGTTTTCTGCACTAGGATAACTAATTGTGAAAGTTCGTACTCTGCAAACTGGAAAGTCGTCTGTGCACTGTGAAACTTCAATGATAAATAAAGTATAAAGCAAACTAATCTGGAACTTATTCTTTTTAATTAATTGGTGTCACCTGGTACTGAGTTTCGTATTCTACCTATGAGCAAGCCGTGGCAACAAGTCGTGTCAACATAAACATCGGCCAGGTAATACTTCCGCAACGTTACAACATGACGCCTAACTGTGAGGCGGTAATATTATAAAGACGGAACTTTACATGGTATTGGGCGTACGTTTGCTGTTTCGAAAATGTTAGTTTGTATTACCCTCAACATTAGATCAGAAGCCTTTCCAAACTATCGACANAATGTTAGTTTGTATTACCCTCAACATTAGATCAGAAGCCTTTCCAAACTATCGACAGTTTTGTTCCAGTAGTTAGATTATTTTAACTGATGGCGCAATTAAGCGGGCTACGCAGTTTGGATAGCGTAGGAAGAGCGTGCGTGGCGGTCCACACCAGGCCCTTATCTATGAAGAGAGGGGTGATAGGGAGCACAAATACTCGTGCGCATATCGCCAGGCAGCAGTGGATAACAAGCAGTCGTCATCCAGTGCTCGTAGCAGTCGATAACCAGTAGTAGATTCTCGGCAGCGACTCTCCGGGGCCGCGTCAGGCTTGGTGCAGAACCCCCACACCAGCAACTTTATTCTGCTCATTTATTTCTACGCCGGTATGGGAGGTCGCGAGTTTTTATGAAGTAAATAATGAACTAACGACTGTGGCGCTGCTCTCTAGTTTGCCTTTGTATCAGTGAACCCTGTTCGTACTCGGCATACCTAAACACTGTATGTGAACTGTGGCGTCGAACTGTTTAAATAAATTTACAGTATAATAAACCGGAACTTGAATACATTATTTGTTATTTANTGAACTGTGGCGTCGAACTGTTTAAATAAATTTACAGTATAATAAACCGGAACTTGAATACATTATTTGTTATTTACTTGGCACCTTTTTAAAGAGTTTGTGTTGCCACCACTGAGTTAGCCGAGTGGCTACTTCCAGCCGTCAATACCTTGNCTTGGCACCTTTTTAAAGAGTTTGTGTTGCCACCACTGAGTTAGCCGAGTGGCTACTTCCAGCCGTCAATGCCTTGACGTGTGGCATTATAAAATGGTGGCCTAACACGTGGCTGTAATATTATAAAGCCGCTATAACGAGCTGCGTGCCACATTACAATATGACGACCCACACGTGGGGCACAACATTACAACTTTTAAATGACGTGTAATTTGATTTTAGTAGTATGTAATAAAATAATATTCTTCCTCTGCATACATTACAATCGCGACACTATCTGAAGACTATAACAATTCCTAATGATAACAGTGTGTGACCAAAGGCACAAATAACTCCAAAATGAATAATTGTCTACTCTCATTATGTGTAAGCAAATGGCCGGTTTTGCTGTGTTGTTACGAATATCAATAATAGTTGTCATAAAACCTCGGTGGCTAAACCAAACTGATACATATTTTTAGATTAATTTATACAGCACACCTCCACGGTCATATTTATCAATAAATGCAAGTTTCATGGAAATCCGTCCTTTGAATTTTATTTTTCTGGATTTACGTCATGAAAATTTACTGTAACCATGCTAACGATAAAATCACTTTTGGCTTATAAAATTAGAATGACTACACCAATGTAAATGTAATTTCACCAGAATACTAAAAAAATAAAACCTAACCGATGACAATGTATTTCACAAAATTGCATTCATGCATTTTATGCAGAATACAATTTTCATTGTTCCATTACGCCCTCGTTAATATTGAAAAGGTAAGAAGTGGAAAATCTATTTATGTACCTTTTGNCAATTTTCATTGTTCCATTACGCCCTCGTTAATATTGAAAAGGTAAGAAGTGGAAAATCTATTTATGTACCTTTTGTGGGTCTGCTTTGTTTCCTTCAAAAAAGGTTGCTATTCTTTACAATTACCCAAACACCACATGGCACTGTTTATATTGATATATGGCAGAAGGATACACGTTGTGCTTAAAGTAGAAAATAAGCAGGGCTTTCAAAAGTGCTCACTTTACAGTGAACAGCCTTTAACCCACTATACTGATTGATCAGAAAGTTATGACCTTTCTTATCCATGTAGGTGGCAGATACNTGTGAACAGCCTTTAACCCACTATACTGATTGATCAGAAAGTTATGACCTTTCTTATCCATGTAGGTGGCAGATACAACTCCTTGGTCATGTATTGGTGATAATACACATAATCAATGCGTTACCCTTCAGTTATAACAGTTGGAAACTGCGGAAACACTTGTAATTATGTATGATAATTAGATATAGCACTTCACGCATTAAAAATAGAAAAGAAGCACTAGTTTAAGCACCACAAACAACTCTCGTTAAAACCACCTTAGAAAATAACAGTAAAACGTATTGAAATAGCTGATCCAATTACCAATTTCTGCTTATTATTTGTTAATGGTAGTCTAGTAGTAAGAGAACACACAACTTTAGATTGGCTTCTTTCAATAGCACCTTACCATGGCGCTATATGTAAACAAAGGCTGTTAAGTCATAATATAATATGTATTCTTTTGGACCATTTCTACGGGACGTACTACAGCGCTGTCATAAATTTCATCAACGTAAGCCTTGCGCAGTCAAATATACAGTTTTCATAGCTCTCTGACATTTCCTTCACAACAGCAGTGATCCTTAATAATACTGCACCATAGAAAGTTTGTGAACTTCTAACTTTCTCATGCAAGAACATGTGTATCCAGTCACGTTGCTATGCCGATGTTACAGTAATTGTAAATTTATATGTAATTTATTTATGCCTAGTTTGTGTAGTAGGTAGGAAGCGACCTTCTTTGTGTAGGGTTGCCAGACGTCCTCGTTTACTCAAACACGTCCTCTTTTTGAGTCCTTGTAAACTGTCTGGCTGGATTTTACAAAAAAAATCGGAATGTCCTCTTTTTCCAATATAAGCAAAAGACAGCAAAGTTTTAAAAATATGTAAAACATTTAGTAATGGTGCCAACTAACTTTCTGTAAAGGTGCTAACTTCTTGGAGAGTATTACGTGATTCTTTTGTCTGTATCGACACTCATTTTTCCTGGCTTTTTTACTTGTCTAAGTTAAGAAATACCTAATCTATTCAAAATCTTACAATGATTTGCTAGGAAATAGAAACATGTTAGAATGAATAAAATCGTCGAAGAAATAAGATTGAAATGTATCTTAACCTGAGCTGTGCGAGAGTGATTAACTGTCAATTAACAAAAAACGGCTACATGGAACTGAATTTGAAATACAGTTTTGCATGTAATATATTTTTACCTGACCTGCGACATGATAAACTAATTTTGTGTGTTTCTATTGTAAAACTCTCTCTCCTCTCTCTCTTTATGTCATTTTGTTGCAGGTGTGTCTCTTTTTTTACTGCTAGGTACTTGAACGTGCCCTCTTTTTGAATATGCCGCATTTGGTAACCCAATCTTTGCAAAAAATTTGTTGACATAGGTAGAACGCGCGCGCGTGTGTGTGTGTGTATATATATATATATATGTGTGTTTATGTATGTATATATATATATACATACATAAACACACATGTACGTTCTGTGTTAGCCATTTCATGTTTATGAAATTCTGTGGAACATGAACTCTCATTTTTAAGTTGTAGCAAAAACCAATACAAGAGTTCTTGACATTCTGATTTTGGTGCTCATTCTTTGTATCAAAGTCTACATACAAATAATCCTGCACAATAATTGATATATAACAGTACAAGAGAATCACAGGAGGTGTGTTTTAGATTTTTGGGCAGGTTAAATTTTAAGTTAAAATGCTTACATTTTTGTGGAATTTTTAAGGTGTAAGTTGGTAGTAGGATTATTGTAATAATTTTCAAGTATCCTTTCTCCAGTCCATAATATTCGTGACAACAATGGCCAAGTTCTTGTATTCATCACATTCTGGAACTGCTACACAATCTGTTAAAATAGGTGTTGTATTATCAATTTTCTGTTACATTTTATGTGAGCACTTTCTGATTAAGCTTTAGACTGGTATTGAGACACCATTCTAAGACCTGTGACAGGTATCATCATTGATAATGTTTTTTGGTTTACATGACAACTGAGTAATGTCAGCCTATTCGTAGCATGTTAAATTTTTTATACTTAATGGTAATGTGTGTGTGTGTGTGTGTGTGTAATTGGAGAGTAGCATGGGCCCCAGCATGGAGCCGTGTCGAACTACAATTGAAACCATNATACGCCGCATTTGGTAACCCAATCTTTGCAAAAAATTTGTTGACATAGGTAGAACGCGCGCGCGTGTGTGTGTGTGTATATATATATATATATGTGTGTTTATGTATGTATATATATATATATACATACATAAACACACATGTACGTTCTGTGTTAGCCATTTCATGTTTATGAAATTCTGTGGANGTATATATATATATACATACATAAACACACATGTACGTTCTGTGTTAGCCATTTCATGTTTATGAAATTCTGTGGAACATGAACTCTCATTTTTAAGTTGTAGCAAAAACCAATACAAGAGTTCTTGACATTCTGATTTTGGTGCTCATTCTTTGTATCAAAGTCTACATACAAATAATCCTGCACAATAATTGATATATAACAGTACAAGAGAATCACAGGAGGTGTGTTTTAGATTTTTGGGCAGGTTAAATTTTAAGTTAAAATGCTTANATATAACAGTACAAGAGAATCACAGGAGGTGTGTTTTAGATTTTTGGGCAGGTTAAATTTTAAGTTAAAATGCTTAAATTTTTGTGGAATTTTTAAGGTGTAAGTTGGTAGTAGGATTATTGTAATAATTTTCAAGTATCCTTTCTCCAGTCCATAATATTCGTGACAACAATGGCCAAGTTCTTGTATTCATCACATTCTGGAACTGCTACACAATCTGTTAAAATAGGTGTTGTAGTATCAATTTTCTGTTACATTTTATGTGAGCACTTTCTGATTAAGCTTTAGACTGGTATTGAGACACCATTCTAAGACCTGTGACAGGTATCATCATTGATAATGTTTTTTGGTTTACATGTCAACTGAGTAATGTCGGCCTATTCGTAGCATGTTAAATTTTTTATACTTAATGGTAATGTGTGTGTGTGTGTGTAATTGGAGAGTAGCATGGGCCCCAGCATGGAGCCGTGTCGAACTACAATTGAAACCATTTCCTTTGTTGTCACCTCCACTTTGGATGTGTTCGCACATGGTGATCATACCGGACGATGCCGCTGGTCGGCGGGTTTCCTGGGGGNTGTGTGTGTGTGTGTGTAATTGGAGAGTAGCATGGGCCCCAGCATGGAGCCGTGTCGAACTACAATTGAAACCATTTCCTTTATTGTCACCTCCACTTTGGATGTGTTCGCACATGGTGATCATACCGGACGATGCCGCTGGTCGGCGGGTTTCCTGGGGGATCTCCCGTTTCCCCCGCCCTTTCATTCTGGCGCTGCTCCATACTCACCTCAATCACTCTCATCGGCTCTCAAGACCTCGCTGTTAAGAGCCGCCCAAATCTCTTTGCTCACTTCACTCACTGTTTGGATTTGCACATTAAAAGTTACTGGTAATGACAGCCGAAGTAACTCTTTATCCACTCGCTTGAGCTACCTCTTTGAGTAGGTGAAAGTGTGTCTAGCAGAACTGAGTGACTTATTGCAGAACTGAGTGACTTATTGCAGAACTGAGTGACTTATTGTAGTAAACACTTCCGAGAAGTCTAAGAAAATAGTTACAGTTATTTTGGTTTCATTCATGCCCGTGTTTTCTTGTAAGCCACAATGATCACAAAAATTATCTTCAAACAAAATACTCAATTCCTATTGGTTACACGCATTTATGGACATGGAGGAGTTGGGAGTTTCCACCTTTCTTGTAGTGTCTGTACGAATCGTTATAGACATCCGTTCCATTGGTGATTGAACACAACGTGTTTTGTGTTGACGACGTCTGTGGTACATGTCTGCTTCTATGTGGTAGTATAACTGACTTTAAGTGGTGTCGTCAGGTGACCATCGTCCTGCTCTCTGACCACACAGGGTGACACCAGCTTCAGGCAGTAGTTAACGAGGATGGCCGAGTCGCTGGAGTCCAAGTTCAAGTTCGAAGTGAAGCAAGATGACCGGAGGACAGAGAGAAAGTCGACTAAACTTTTTGGTCCTGGAGACAGCAACGTATTCAGGAAGGCACTGCAGGATGCCACTAAAGGTATCATTCTGAGATTGTTTTTGTTTGANTATTGTTTGAAATTATACATATGTTAACAGTTTGGAAAGAAATTGTAGATTATTGGAATCATACCAGCCAAGTATTGATACTTTGTTATTAAATGTGTCGCAAAATTCTGTTTTTATGTGTTTTAATAAAAAACATTACTGAATGAAAATTTTTAATGTGTAGTTTTTCCTCTATCTGACCCAGAGTACAAATCCAAAAATTGGGATAGCCAAATGATTAAATAAGGTGCTATACAGTATCAACATTCTGTGAATAAAAAAAATAATTTCTTTTTACAGAATTATACACATGTAAAGTTTACAAAACATTTTTACCCAAGAAAATGTTTCAAATTCCAATGGAATTCCAATGCAACAAAGTATGTGATACAGAAATTAGTGTTTTAATTAATGGAGTTAAAGTGGACATGTTTTAAGCCATCTTTCTCTAATTCCACCCAGAATTACTTAAAATCCAACTCTTAACTCGGACTTCACATCTCTGCTGTATATACGTGTAAAAGTCTTCATGTTGCGTGGATTCTCTCACATGTATATTCAGAGAACGTGGTGCTGTGAAAGTGTGCATCTTTGTCAATTTGAATATCTCTGTGTTATGTTTCACATGCAAATTAAAGATATAGGAATGCATACAGCAATAAGTTGCTCCTGTGCTTAACTGTAGTTGATGTGTATGGTAGAAGCAGTAAGATTAGGGGGGAGGGGAGAAGGAACAAGGGAAAATACATGCAAATGGTGTATATAGTAATTACTAATCATACTTGATAGGAATTTCATGGGGGCTCCACATAATTTGCAGTATATACCATGAAATGTGATAGTGACGAGGGCTATAAAGATCAGGGTATTTTTGTGGTAAAACACGTAATATTTATTTCAAATATATTTCTATTTGGTTGCTGAACTGTGTTAAATGCGAGAACGCCTCTGGAAACCAAACCTTTCAGTACAATACATTATTCACACGGTGTGTCTGCCAACACGCTAAGCATTTACAGATATAAACCACTGTAATCAAGCAGTGCTGGAATATAAATTAAATCTGTTGAATTTTTCAAGGCTTACCTTTGTGATATTCAAGAGAGGATTGTACTACGTAACATGTAAGTAGTAGAAAAAAAAAATAGTAATCATACAAAAAGACGTTCCCAGGTGTTGTTTACATGCAGTTTATGTGTATCATCATGATCTATTTATTGTACAACAATATACAGAGACAGGAAACAAATGTGCATAAATTTTGGTCATTTGGTTTAATTTTTACCTATTTCACGTGACTGTTGTATGCTGGTAGTGTATGAAGTGCAGTGTACCGTGTGAAGGCTTGGTGATTTACGAGTGCTATTGCAGGTGTTTTGTTGCAATTATTTCCATTTGACGTGTTAAATCTAATTATTGTGCGAAAATACGAGTGTTCGTGAAGTTAGACACATTAGAATTGAAGTTAACGTGTCCTGTATGTGAGTTATCAGCAAATACATCAGCAAGGAGTTATATTCGCCACTTACATTTGTGAGTAACGTGTTTATAGTCAAGTTTTAGCATGGAAAGTGAGTGTAGTGAGTTGTACTGTGTAGTATTGTATGTTAGTGTGGGAATTGAAGAGCTTACGTACTGCTGCCGCCTTGTCAAATGCAGAACAGCTAATCAAATTGTACCTAAAATATATAAAAGGACAGGAACTCAAGTACTCACAGACAAGTACTTGTCGACAGACACACACACAAAGAAAGATGACACATTTTTCACGCGGTTGCGTGATCGTAACTTTTGCCTGTCGACAAGTGCTAGACTGTGAGTACTTGAATTCCTGTCCTTTTATATATTTGTGGTAACCAAGCGGACAACTTGTAACCTTAACTCACAAATTGTACCTAACTTCATGATAGGTTGAAGTTTTTACTGTGATCCTTTATAAATGATAGATATTCAAGTTTAGCCCCCTTGCACAATTTTAATGTGTTTTACCCCACAATTTCCCAATCTTCATAGCCCTCCCAACTACTGCATTTGGTAGTTTGTACTGCGAATATCGTGAATCTAGTAAATATGTATTCTGTGTGATTAATAGTGTGGATTTATACAATTTGCAGAGAATTTTTTTTCTGGAAAAGCCATGATTCTTAACAATTACCAAGCAGGGTTCTAACAGTCCTTGAAATATCCTTGAATTTTCAAGTTATAATGGAAAAAAATTAACGTGAAATTATCTGTGTAGCTAACAGTGATTGAAACTGGCCATGTTCTTCTATTAGCGTTCTGTTAGTTGTATTTTAAACATGCGCGCAAAGCTTACAGAGGGTGCAGAGCATTGACTGATGAGTGGAAAGGTCATCTTGTGGCATGTGTGGTATGTAAAGTGTATGGCCAACCAGCTGGCTAGATGCTTTGAATGGCCATTGTACCTCTGTGAAACGGTTGGAGCCAGAATGGCATGTGAGCTGCCAGACTGTGTTGAACCCTTGAAATAAAATTGGAAATCCTAAGCAAATGCTAAAAAATTGTTTGCATTAACTAGGAATTCGGGACAGTAAAATACTTGTATGTTTCAAGTCATTTTCAAGTTTTTCTTTATTTTTATGAAATATTATTTTTAATATTTTACAGTGAAAATTTTTTTTACTTATTGAATTTGAATGTGTATTGTTTAAATTTGTTAATGTAAAGTGGGAACAGTGACCTTTATTAGATGTAGTTTTTATGTTAGATATTTTGGTCTTTGAAATGGTTTGTTTCAGTACTTTGGAAATCCTTGAATTTAAANTTTTTGGTCCTGGAGACAGCAACGTATTCAGGAAGGCACTGCAGGATGCCACTAAAGGTATCATTCTGAGATTGTTTTTGTTTGACATTATACCTATATTAACAGTTCAGAAATAAATTTTAGATTACTGGAATCATACCAGCCAAGTATTGATACTTTGTTATTAAATGTGTTGCAAAATTCTGGTTTTATGTGTTTTAATAAAAAACATTAAGACCCAGACTCCAAATCCAAAAATTAGGATATCCAAATGATTAAATAATGTGCTATACAATATCAACATTCTGTGAATAAAAAAAATCATTTCATTTTACAGAATTATACACATGTAAAGTTTACAAAACATTTTTACCCAAGAAAATGTTTCAAATTCCAATGGAATTCCAATGCAACAAAGTGTGTGATACAGAAATTAGTGTTTTAATTAATGGAGTTAAAGTGGACATGTTTTAAGCCATCTTTCTCTAATTCCACCCAGAATTACTTAAAATCCAACTCTTAACTCGGACTTCACATCTCTGCTGTATATACGTGTAAAAGTCTTCATGTTGCGTGGATTCTCTCACATGTATATTCAGAGAACGTGGTGCTGTGAAAGTGTGCATCTTTGTCAATTTGAATATCTCTGTGTTATGTTTCACATGCAAATTAAAGATATAGGAATGCATACAGCAATAAGTTGCTCCTGTGCTTAACTGTAGTTGATGTGTATGGTAGAAGCAGTAAGATTAGGGGGGAGGGGAGAAGGAACAAGGGAAAATACATGCAAATGGTGTATATAGTAATTACTAATCATACTTGATAGGAATTTCATGGGGGCTCCACATAATTTGCAGTATATACCATGAAATGTGATAGTGACGAGGGCTATAAAGATCAGGGTATTTTTGTGGTAAAACAGGTAATATTTATTTCAAATATATTTCTATTTGGTTGCTGAACTGTGTTAAATGCGAGAACGCCTCTGGAAACCAAACCTTTCAGTACAATACATTATTCACACTATGTGTCTGCCAACGTGCTAAGCATTTACAGATATAAACCACTGTAATCAAGCAGTGCTGGAATATAAATTAAATCTGTTGAATTTTTCAAGGCTTACCTTTGTGATATTCAAGAGAGGATTGTACTACGTAACATGTAAGTAGTAGAAAAAAAAATAGTAATCATACAAAAAGACGTTCCCAGGTGTTGTTTACATGCAGTTTATGTGTATCATCATGATCTATTTATTGTACAACAATATACAGAGACAGGAAACAAATGTGCATAAATTTTGGTCATTTGGTTTAATTTTTACCTATTTCACGTGACTGTTGTATGCTGGTAGTGTATGAAGTGCAGTGTACCGTGTGAAGGCTTGGTGATTTACGAGTGCTATTGCAGGTGTTTTGTTGCAATTATTTCCATTTGACGTGTTAAATCTAATTATTGTGCGAAAATACGAGTGTTCGTGAAGTTAGACACATTAGAATTGAAGTTAACGTGTCCTGTATGTGAGTTATCAGCAAATACATCAGCAAGGAGTTATATTCGCCACTTACATTTGTGAGTAACGTGTTTATAGTCAAGTTTTAGCATGGAAAGTGAGTGTAGTGAGTTGTACTGTGTAGTATTGTATGTTAGTGTGGGAATTGAAGAGCTTACGTACTGCTGCCGCCTTGTCAAATGCAGAACAGCTAATCAAATTGTACCTAAAATATATAAAAGGACAGGAACTCAAGTACTCACAGACAAGTACTTGTCGACAGGCAGTCACACAAAGAAAGATGACACATTTTTCACGCAGTTGCGTGATCGTAACTTTTGCCAGTCGACAAGTGCTAGACTGTGAGTACTTGAATTCCTGTCCTTTTATATATTTGTGGTAACCTAGCGGACAACTTGTGACCTTAACTCACAAATTGTACCTAACTTCATGATAGGTTGAAGTTTTTACTGTGATCCTTTATAAATGATAGATATTCAAGTTTAGCCCCCTCGCACAATTTTAATGTGTTTTACCCCACAATTTCCCAATCTTCATAGCCCTCCCAACTACTGCATTTGGTAGTTTGTACTGCGAATATCGTGAATCTAGTAAATATGTATTCTGTGTGATTAACAGTGTGGATTTATACAATTTGCAGAGAATTTTTTTTCTGGAAAAGCCATGATTCTTAACAATTACCAAGCAGGGTTCTAACAGTCCTTGAAATATCCTTGAATTTTCAAGTTATAATGGAAAAAAATTAACGTGAAATTATTTGTGTAGCTAACAGTGATTGAAACTGGCCATGTTCTTCTATTAGCGTTCTGTTAGTTGTATTTTAAACATGCGCGCAAAGCTTACAGAGGGTGCAGAGCATTGACTGATGAGTGGAAAGGTCATCTTGTGGCATGTGTGGTATGTAAAGTGTATGGGCAACCAGCTGGCTAGATGCTTTGAATGGCCATTGTACCTCTGTGAAATGGTTGGAGCCAGAATGGCATGTGAGCTGCCAGACTGTGTTGAACCCTTGAAATAAAATTGGAAATCCTAAGCAAATGCTAAAAAATTGTTTGCATTAACTAGGAATTCGGGACAGTAAAATACTTGTATGTTTCAAGTCATTTTCAAGTTTTTCTTTATTTTTATGAAATATAATTTTTAATATTTTACAGTGAAAATTTTTTTTTACTTATTGAATTTGAATGCGTATTGTTTAAATTTGTTAATGTAAAGTGGGAACAGTGACCTTTATTCGATGTAGTTTTTATGTTAGATATTTTGGTCTTTGAAATGGTTTGTTTCAGTACTTTGGAAATCCTTGAATTTAAANAGATGTAGTTTTTATGTTAGATATTTTGGTCTTTGAAATGGTTTGTTTCAGTACTTTGGAAATCCTTGAATTTAAATATAAGAAATCTGTAAGAAACCTGCCTGATGCTTGAAAACTTCTTCTTTGTTTCATTTTACATTACCAAAAGTAGACAGATTGCAAAAGTACTCATAGGGTGGTACTCGTCGATTGACACACTCAAACAAAAGTCAGACAAACACATTTTCCATGCAGATGCGTGGTCGTGCAAGGTTTTGCTGGCTAGGCCAGCTTCATCAGGCGGAGAGTGGTGGCACATTGCAATCTGGTGAGGAGTGTTTAGCAAACAGTGAACCTAGTGGCCAGGAGGTGAATTAGGGTGTTTAAGCCAGGTGTCTGTCTGGATTTGGTGATGTATTGGTNACAGTGAACCTAGTGGCCAGGAGGTGAATTAGGGTGTTTAAGCCAGGTGTCTGTCTGGATTTGGTGATGTATTGGTGGGCCAGTTCCCAGCGTAGCTGTTCTACACTATTATTATAAGGAGGTAGGGCCCTCACCACTCTGGTTGTGTAACAGGAGTCAAAGTTCTGGTTGTGAGATGCTGCATGTGCTGCAACTGGCTTTGCCTGTAAACTTACATTTGCCCCAGCTATGGCTTGTTTGGTGTCTGCTCTCTGGCCATTCATTCTCTGCCTGAGAGTGTTGGTGGTAAGGCCAATGCACTCTGCATTGCAGTGAATACCAGTATCTTCCGGCGATATAAAATAATGGCTGTTCACACCCTTTCGTAAAAGGTTTTAAGGCAACAAGTTACTGAAATCCTATAGTCACAACCAAATTCGGCCAACAGTCTCATTCTAAAGGTCGTAGGTTTGAGTCTGACTGCATTAGAAGTGATATTTTCCCAGACAGTTTTTCACCTCAATTCCAAGAAAATACAGTTGCATCTCCTAAACAAGCGTATTTCAAGTTCCTCGCATTTGATTCTTATAATACTGTGTGCATAAATGTCACTTTGGAGTTATGTGATGCCGCTTAAAACTAGTAGTAACTTGTAAAGACTAGCATTTTAATTGCATGGGTGTTTATTGCGTAATAATTTGTTCTTCTCGTAAATACAAGGCTGTTGCCTTAACTTAGCCACTAAACTTAAGATGTTAATAAATAAAAACAAATTACGTAACAATGTTTGTGTGTTTTATGTACAGTATGTGATATACAAACCAGCTTCTATAATAGTAGAAAAATTAAGAATAGAAGGGATACAATTAAGAAGGCATTTTACCGTGCATTGTCCTTGAACCTCCACTTTGATGGTATTGGCCTACCGCCGAACAGCTGCAGCAGCAAGTGACAAGGAGAGTGAACAGTGTTTGATTTCACACATGCTGACACTGGTACATATGCAAAGTTTTCTTGCTTGAATAATATACATACACAACAGAGTGGGGAAAACAATCTACCTTAGAGTTTTTATGCAACTATCAAAGCCGAGTAAATTATTCTCACTGCACTGCTTTTGCACATTATAATAAACATCATAAATGTTGTTGTTATTGTATAATTCACACTGGAAACTCCCTAGAAAATGTTTTTAACTTTTCTGCGTAAGTAAGATTTCTATTTGCTAAAATTCTCTGTACTGAATTCATAGTTCAATGTTGTGTCTTGAAGCAATTTTCACCCGTAATTTGCACCAAAACACAGACAATACAAAAAGTTCAGAAATTTTAAAACTATGTTTCAATGTACCTCAGCAATAATCAGTCTAGGCAGAGTCCAATGAAATAATAATAATAATAATACACGTACATGAATTCCACATTACTAAAACAATTTTACATGTCAAAAGCTACAAAATGTGTATAATACACCTCGAAATTCCATCAAAATTCACTCTGACTTGCTTAATTTACTATGGCAAGTTCATTGGTTGTACATCAGCCGAAGTGCGCCTTCAAACAGATGGGCATCATGCATATGCCAACATCTAGCGAGTAGCTGCTGTGGTTAAAACCCACTTGTCGGTCAGTGCTGCTGCCGGGAGTTGAATAGTGGAACCACGTCTATTAGAGCTAATTTCAGTCCAGTTCCACACAAACTATAACCTANTGCTGCCGGGAGTTGAATAGTGGAACCACGTCTATTAGAGCTAATTTCAGTCCAGTTCCACACAAACTATAACCTAAGGAGCACAACCAGGTACATGCTCTTTTCCAATGTTAAAACTGCCATAAGAGGTGACGTCACTTTGAAGTGTGCATGCGCAGACAGCCCAAGAACGGAGCACAAAGTTGCTGTGCACATTCCAGTGTTGCAACTCCTCAACCTTACAGAACAAAAATGCCAGTCGTGATCAGTAGAAAAAAAAAAGCTGTATTTAGACCCCAAAATGGATACAATCTTGCAAAAAATCTTGCAGAAAACTGGGTGTGCACGTGCTCTTGTGCTCTTTAATGCTGGAGAATACACTGTAGCTGGTAGATAAGATTTTCTGTTGCTTTGTTGTAGCTGCCCTGGATGGGTCAAGTCTGATTGGTGAGCCTCCTGTTGAAGGAGGTGGAAGACTGGTATATAGCACAAGAGCTGCAACGTGGGTTATTGCAAGGATGAGACCCGTTGGGGGTGGTGATATTACTGATTGTGGAATTGGGTGGCAATTTGGGGTGCACCAGTTTGTTTCTATGTTCTTTTGCTCAGTAGTGAGCAGTTGCTCATTATTTGCAACAAAAGTAGTCAAAGAGGCTGCATCAAACTGTTGTTTGCGCTGAACATCGCTGTTAATGATGTCTGTTGCTGGGCGGTTAGGCGATGGCATACCTAAATGAATGAGTGGCATATTCAAAATGAGAATGCAAATATCCTCAATCTTTGTTAACTCCTCGGTATATATTTCCGGCGAAAAATTGATATTGGGTTCTTGATCAGCAGTCCGAATNACTCAATCTTTGTTAACTCCTCGGTATATATTTCCGGCGAAAAATTGATATTGGGTTCTTGATCAGCAGTCCGAATGCGATGCAGAATGTCTTTGCTCATGGAATCTTTATATTTGTCCCAGAGAGCAGAAGCTTGCGACGGAAAACATGTCGTCAACAATATGGCTAATAATTGGCGAATTTGGAGGAGAGGAACTCAGTACTGCATCTGTAAGTGTGAGATTCCAATGGTTGTCATCGGTCCAGGAACGTTAACCAACAACAAACGCAAGAAGAAGCATTCGCGTTGCTTTGGATGGACTGTGTATAATCTGCCTAATGTATTTCTCATAAATATGCAGTCGTATCCTTGGACTGGAACACCTCGCTTTCGCGGGTCCCACTTTTTTACTGTTTGTTCCACGTGAAAAATCGTGGCACATCAGAATACATTAATGTCTTTGCGAATTGACCGAAAATACCTGGGCGGTTGCATAGTCCGAAAAACTCAGTTAGTNTGGTTTTTGGGGCAGTTAATGCTCGTTGTATAGCAGTCTCTTCAGTGAAATAAACACGCTGTCCATTTTCAAGGCGCACGGCCAAATGTAGAAAAGCAGGGTCTCTGTTGTGTATTGGAAAACTCAAAATGCGCCAAACTGCTTCATTGCTGTTAATGTATCGGCCCATTTGATAACGTGTTATTTTGTCGTTATCATTAAAATTTTNTGCCAAACTGCTTCATTGCTGTTAATGTATCGGCCCATTTGATAACGTGTTATTTTGTCGTTATCATTAAAATTTTGAACAGCAAATACAGCCATATCGCTTCCCTTATGAATGTATTTGATGGACTTCACCGAACTGCAGAAATCAACGTTTATGTGTGCTTTGTAGGTTTTGAACAGCAATGGCAAATACGGAACCACCCAGCGATTGTCAATGTCAACCGGATTTCCACCGTTTGACATGCGCAATTGGTATGATTGGCCACCATTGCATGTGTGTCTACGATGATACAATGGATAACCATCAATATTAGTAATAGTATCGTTTATACACATTTTTGGGAAACGTTTCGTACATTTCACATTGTCCATGCACGGCGCCATCATGTTGAGATTACCGCATGGACCACGGATCATGTTAGCGTTAACAATGTCAAACAACTCTTGATCAATATTCCGATCCGGAATTTCTGCTGAAATAATTTTATCAATTTCTTCTGGCCGTACTTTGTCGACCAATTAAAACAAAATATGTGCATGTGGCAAACGTCGTTTTTGCCATTCAACAGTATACAGCCAGCAACGTGTTATGCAGGATACATAGTGATGTTTAATCAAGTTCATCAACGATTTTAATTTTTGTTTGAAGACACGTGCAGTGTTATCATGGTGATGCATTGTTATTTGACCTGGCAATAACGAAATTTTAATTTCATCCCAGTTTGGATTGCGCGTAAATGTAATGAACAAATCTGGTCAGCCATACACGCGCATGAAAGTCATGGCGTCTTGAATGTATTCTTGCATANCGTAAATGTAATGAACAAATCTGGTCAGCCATACACGCGCATGAAAGTCATGGCGTCTTGAATGTATTCTTGCATACGACGCGGACTACCAATATATAATGATGGAAGAATGTATGCGGTATCAATGTTGTTGATATTAGTCGTTTCATCACGCTAATGAATGTACTCCTCAGAACGCAGCTTCGCTTGATTATACTTGATGTACCGTAATCGCTCGCTTTCAATTTTCGCATACATATCAACGATGTATTGATGAAACAGCTGCTGGCATCGGAGAATGTTGTTGTCTTCATTTGCACAAATCATCAACCGATATGCGTAGAAGTTCATCGCGCTCATTTTCTTGTTGGTTTCTGCACCTGCAAAGTAAAAATATAAATAAGACAAAAAGAAATTAATCGTACAGAAAAATAAAAAAGAAAATAATGTGTATATAGTACCGGTTGCTGGATTTCTTTGTTTGATGTTGAAATGATATCCATCTTCTCCTTCCCAAAATATCACTGGATATTACAAAGCGTCGTAAGAACGATGACTGTCTTGAATTGTCTGCACCGTGTTGTCTCTGCGTTGGATCCGTACATCTCGACGTTCGTATGCGTCGCCAACCATAACAACTGCAACTTCATTAACGGTTGGTGCATTGTATTGGCTTGCGTGCTCTCCAGATGGCACATTGTCTGCTTTGATGACGATCATGTAGCTGTCGTTTTGCAGTTGGCTTGAAACAGTATTGAACAACTGGTCCGACTGGCTGAGACTTCACAAAAACGGTTCCAAAGTCGCCACAATTTATCGCTCCTCCATCTGCTCGGTGTGGTTGTATTGGCAGCGTGTGTTTATTTGTTGCTCCTCATCGCCCATGAAGCAGATTTGCAAGAATTTTGGATCGACATCAGGCATTGACATTAAAGAACCAATTTGATGATACACTTGGCCCTGAATCTTAAACGTTGATTCAAAATTGCGAACATCCTGATTCTGAAAGATTTTTGTTGCTCCAAATGATGTCATTTGGAAGCAAGAATTGAATTTACGAATTTAATGCAAAAACAATTTTGATTGAGGTGTCGCTCCAGCCAATAGTGTTTTAAGTGGTTCTGGCTGTTTTAAATGGTTCTGGCGGCGTATACAATGATGGCAGTACAATTTTTCCAGACGCGCAGCAGAAACCGGCCAATTCACCTTTGTATTTGAATGCATGGCAGTGTTGGCATTCTTTGTCCATAGCGCCAATGACAATTTGAGAATGTGACGAATAGTCGATGTCCTACTCACATTTGAATGCAAGGCGGGGAAGTGATGCACATGTCAATGCGCGATGTACTTGCAGGTGCTGTCGTTCATGTGCTCTGTGTGCGTCAGTGGCTCGTTGACGCACCTGTCTTTGTCTCAATGCATTAGCTCAAAGGCGTTCGTTGCGTTGCTCTTGACTTTCATTTGCACGTGTGTTTGCAACCTGGTCTCTTAAATTTGCATTGTCCGTCAATTGATCTTCTGCCGTTCTATTTTACTGACGGGTCTGGACTATTTGTGAATTCCGTGTACGTCGACCAATATTTCCTCCTCGTCCACGAAGACGTGGCATTGTTCTGTAATAAACACACAACACATAAATATAAGTAACTTATATTTGAATTTTATGNACACATAGCACACAAATATAAGTAACTTATATTTGAATTTTATGGATGTTATAATTTGTTGAACAAACTTACTTGTTGTTTAACACTCCAAAAATTTTTTATGTTCTTATATGCGAAAAATCTTAAATATCAAAACAACATAAATTATTCATGAACTTATCCTTTTTTTTTTTTTCATTTTAAAAATNTTGTGATTATATGTTCTGATATGCAAAAATAAATAAATAAATAAATTTTTGTTAAAAAATATTTAAAAAAATTTCTTGGAACCTGATTGCAGCGCCACCTACCTGGTCCAATTGTGAATCTAAACCATCCAGGGACCCACTCAAACACACACAAAAAATTTCATCAAAATTGGTTCAGCTGTTTAGGACGAGTTCAGTGACATACACACGTACAGAAGAATTATATATATAAAGATAATATGGTGAGGTAAGGTTGGCTGAACGGGAGGAAGAGGCCAGTATTTATAATAAACTAATCAAAGATTTATTCTACTTTGTATACTTATTGTAAATAAACTCCAGATATTTTTTTTAAAATATACTTCACAGTATTTGGGGCTACAGTCAGGATCCTGTGCCGGTCAGGATCCTGGCTTCCCACAGCAAACCGGGTTCAATTCCTGGTGGGGTCTACACTGGATTTTTGTATGAGAGAAGAGACATTACTATTGCCTGGATATTCAAACTTTTCATGTCTGTATGTAGATGTGACAATGTAATATATTAAATTTTTCGAAACAAATATATGTGATAATTTCTTCTTATGTTTCAGGTAATAAAAACTATGCTGTTACTGTTATTTTTTTAATATATTTTTTTTTAAGTTGAGTACATTTTCATGAATAGCAACTGATGATATAGTTTGAAAAATTTTAGACATCTATAGGGTCATGGTGAAGTATGGTTTCCAGTCTAGTTGGCCGAATCGGGCTGATTGTAATGTAGTTTTGATTTCGAGCTGGTTAACAAAGAAAATTGGCAGTGAAGCATTTTGCAAGTTGTGTATGAAAACTTTCAGTGTTGTCATCAGAAGGATCTCCTTCAGAAGTAGAACCTACTACAAGTGCAGCATCTACCATTATACGCTATAATGCTAGAGAAAAATATCCATTCTTTCAGTTTATGCGCAGATATAAGCGATACATTCTCAGCAATGTTCCCAGAATCAAAGATGGAGGACTTTTTGTTGAGTCCAACAAAAGCATCGTACATGCTGACTGATGGTTTAGCACCATTCTTTAGACAACAGCAACTTAAAGAAATGGAAAATTCATCTTTTACATTATGCTATGATGAAAATGTAAATGCAGGATGGCGAAAAGAGCTTCAAACAGTTGTAAGGTTTTGGTGGGAAAAGGAGAACAAAGTAGTTAGCGGACACCTGTAAACGTTTTCCATTGGTGGTGCCACTGCAAACTNCCTGTAAACGTTTTCCATTGGTGGTGCCACTGCAAACTACATTTTTGTCAAGTTGAATAATGCGATGGAACATGCTTGCCTTTCCAGAAAAAAATCTAATGATGCTTGGTAGTGACAGGCCAAACACTAACATTTTCAACTAATGAACAGTGATTTGTTACAAGAAAGGAAGTAATCTTTATTAGATATTGAGATGTGCAATATACATATTTTACACAATACATATCAGCATGCCCTTCATGGATTGGGAGACATTGCTTCAGAAGATAGCCCTTCCCAATGGGAGGATTATACGGCTGTCCAAAAGGAACAGAATGTACCATGCTACGGGTTCATTAAACATGTACCATCCTGTTGGCTGGCAATGGAAGAAGCAGGAACGAGGGTTATAGAGCAGTGGAAATCTTTAAATTAATACTTCTTGAAGCTTATTCTCCTGGAGAAAAGTTCACTTATGAACAAACCCAGTTATTTAAAAATAACAAAGTTCCTGAAAAAACCATTTATAAGAGCTGAAATACAATTTGCAGTGTCAAGTGCAAAGCTTTTCACTAAATTTACTCTGTCATTTCAAAGAGAAGAACCATTTGTTCGCCTTCCGTATGAAGAGATTGAACTGCTTGTCAAAACTTTACTTTGGAAAATTTGCAAGCAAAGCCCAAGTGATGTTTCAGAAAATGTTTTGGATGAAAATAATTTTTCTGGTTCTCTNTTTGGAAAATTTGCAAGCAAAGCCCAAGTGATGTTTCAGAAAATGTTTTGGATGAAAATAATTTTTCTGGTTCTCTGTTCTGGTTCTTCAATTCTGTTCCCAGTTTTCGGTTCTGATACCGATTCTTGTACTGGCTGACACTAAACTTGCACATTCACTGCTCATGCTTGTTTAAGGACGTTGAGAATACGCAACCAACTTATTTATTTTGTCTAAAGATTTCTGTCAAAACTGAGTTTTTNGCTTGTTTAAGGACGTTGAGAATACGCAACCAACTTATTTATTTTGTCTAAAGATTTCTGTCAAAACTGAGTTTTTCTCATTTATAAAAAAAAAAATTTCTAACACTGGTGCCTTGTTTCTTTGCATGGTTGACCATTGTGAAACAAGAACAGGTGGAATTGAGACACTGTTGCGTGTTAACATGTTTTTTTAGGTTAGAAGTTCTTTTTGACACACCTCCTGAAATTCCTGCGCCACAGTGACTGGAAATCGCATATTTGACATTGTTAATGTCAACCTTGAAATTATTCCACACCTCTGACATGTTTGAAATTTATCACTACTTCCAACTAAATTTATTCAATGCTGAAAGAAAAACGAAAACACACATTTTTGATTGCGCTAACAGTTGGCCAGTAGCTCAAAGCCTAGTGCAGTGTTGCCAAGATGAAAATTTGTAATGTATCTTTTTAGAATGAATTCTCATTTAAGTTCCAGCCTCGGATCCGCAAAATTTATTATTTTAGGTTGTGTGTTGTTGATAAAGCGATGTCTTTGAAATATTGAAACATTTTTCTGTGTCATATTAACATTATTTGCTTGCAAAAAAGAATGTGTCGCTGGAAGAAAACATTGAATTGCTGTGTTTAAAACCGTCAAATTAGCCAACACACGTTCAACAAGTCGTAAGGAAAAAGNGGAAGAAAACATTGAATTGCTGTGTTTAAAACCGTCAAATTAGCCAACACACGTTCAACAAGTCGTAAGGAAAAAGTATTCTTTTGTGTAGCGAGTGAGAAATAATGGCATTCTGTACGGTGCAGGTTTTCTAAATTAAATTATGAAACAGATTATCACACCACAAAATCTGTATTAAAAGTTTCAAGTCTCGTCACATACCAATTTACTTTGTGTATCTTGCAAGACTTTCCCATTTGTCGTATTCATTCCTCTGGCTGTACAGGCTACATCGAGACCAACAGTGCACTTTTACTTTGGTNGGAAGAAAACATTGAATTGCTGTGTTTAAAACCGTCAAATTAGCCAACACACGTTCAACAAGTCGTAAGGAAAAAGGAATTCTTTTGTGTAGCGAGTGAGAAATAATGGCATTCTGTACGGTGCAGGTTTTCTAAATTAAATTATGAAACAGATTATCACACCACAAAATCTGTATTAAAAGTTTCAAGTCTCGTCACATACCAATTTACTTTGTGTATCTTGCAAGACTTTCCCATTTGTCGTATTCATTCCTCTGGCTGTACAGGCTACATCGAGACCAACAGTGCACTTTTACTTTGGTTATATTCCAACGTAGCACCAAACTACGTGTTACGAAGTGTATAGACTCCGCTGCAGACGTGGGTACATTGTAATTAAAATATTAATACCGGAGAATGAATAAATGTTGGTTTTATTTTTGTGTTGAACATAAACAAAGACTAAAAGGTACTGTCCACGGCAGCACGTACTGGCATAAAGCTGTAGCCAAGCCATTCATATTTTTGGCAGCATACAACAGGAAAACCAGACAATTTATTAATGTTTTGTTAATTTACCATTAAAGGACTGTTACAGTACATTATGATGGTTCTGTTAGCAAATATTTAGCCCTCACTTAACACCGAAAATAAGAGTAAACAATGACTTTAATACAAATGTGAAACTACCTAGTAGACAAGGTAAATATTGACTGATACAAAAAACAGACGGTATAATCACATTGTTTCTGGTTCGGTTCCTTCAAGAATCGATGGTTCCGAGGAACCAATCGTCCCATCACTACTTAGAATACTTTTTCTTGTAAGAAAGTCAGTGATAAATGTTTATATAATTAAAAATTAAGCAAACCCTCCTTTATTTTTAATACAATATGATCTGAAAAGTTACTACTTTTGAGCACAAGGTCTTATAGTAAAAGTTGGAAGGGGGATGCTGGATTTATGTGTTCACCATATATTCCTGTAAGTTACTTACTTTNAGGTCTTATAGTAAAAGTTGGAAGGGGGATGCTGGATTTATGTGTTCACCATATATTCCTGTAAGTTACTTACTTTACTCCCTAAAAGTCCCTAATTTCATTTTAAGTAGTCCCTAAAATTCCCCCAATTTTTTTTTTGAGGTCGTTAAAATATCCTAAATTTTACCTACTTAATGGGTGGCAGCCCTGCTAAATGTTAAACTGTTCACCATTACAAATTTACGCTCGCTCCATCACCAACCTTTACACATGAACACTAAACAACTACGGACCTATTACTAAGTAATGATCAGTGTTCACACATCTGTCAGATGACCATGTCAAATTGTTACAAATATTACTGTAGTATGTTCTGTTATATAACTTCCTGCTCTTTATTTGCTTAAAAAGGACTGAATTCAATTTGCATTNTTTGAGGTCGTTAAAATATCCTAAATTTTACCTACTTAATGGGTGGCAGCCCTGCTAAATGTTAAACTGTTCACCATTACAAATTTACGCTCGCTCCATCACCAACCTTTACACATGAACACTAAACAACTACGGACCTATTACTAAGTAATGATCATTGTTCACACATCTGTCAGATGACCATGTCAAATTGTTACAAATATTACTGTAGTATGTTCTGTTATATAACTTCCTGCTCTTTATTTGCTTAAAAAGGACTGAATTCAATTTGCATTCATTTAACATTACTTGGAATACTTAATTCATTGTTTATGCTAAAAACGTGTAGTTATAACCAGGAATTTTTCTTATAAGTTGATATCAGAAGTGATATTTAAATGCAAGCAGCCTGTAGAGAATGATAAGCTCCAATGTTCTTTGATGGATACACCCTTGATACCACTTGGCCTTGGCCATAGAACATGTCAAGTAAGCGGTTGGTACATACGTCCTCTAAATAAGACCATGTATTATCAGAACTGGCCAGCTCTGGTTATGAATATGCGCTGTGTCTACTGGATATCCTGAATTATACTGGATGTTTGTTTACATACTATAAGCATGTTAATTACACTGGAATTTTGTATCACATACTGGAAAAAATATAACTACCCTTAAACTAAACTTTTCTTAAATTTATTTAAAACTAATTGGTTCTGATGTTTCTTATCTATTATTTATCTATGGAAAAACATTATTTTATGTATCCATTCTTCTCAACATGTAAAATTTAAATTATATGTATGTCAGTTTTGGTGGCTGTATATAATTAATTATCGTATGATTGTACTACATGTGTGCTTCAGTCAGGCCAGAGTGTCTTTACTCTTAGCTTGGCACATTCCATTTCCTAAATTGTACTGAGTAGAAATTTTAAAATTCCCAGCCAGTGGTCATCTTGCTATGATGGGTGTTCCAGGGAATGTGTCCGGGCAGTCCGTAGCAGAAGTCGTGGACCAGCTTCATGCCATCTACATCAGCAGCGTTCCCGAGGGTCTTCTCGACAAGGACCTGTTGATGCAGCACTTCTCCCAGTTCGGCAAAGTCAAGAGGGTCTACATCAGCAACGTCCGCAAGAGCGCCATCGTGCACTTCGAAAACCATGTGAGCTCAATTAGTTTGTTGGTAGTTGCAAGCTGATCGTAGTTATTTGAGCACTTTCGAAATCAACCTTTGAAAAATGTCACTGCCTCCAACCTGCATGTTGCAGCACTGACTGACGGGAACCCAGTAAAGATGGTAACTATGGAGGGAAAGTAGGCCCATGTCTTAACGTTGAATTAAAAGTGTTATGTCAACATTTTTAAATGCTGTAATAATTTTTTTTTGCTTTTGGTTTTGTTAAATGCATTTATGGGTAAGAATCAGCAAACTGGTAAAATATTCTTAGTTTCATGAACAAAATGGTCAGGTTCATGGCAGTTTTAGTTTTTCATATGGTGGATGAATACACGATGTGCATACAAGTAGATTTAAAGTGGGGCTTTTGGAAGTGTTCAGTTTACTTTTAACAGCCTATACCACATTGAATGTGCTGTTTGAGAAAATGAGTGAGGGATTTAGGTGGCACGTGACTGCTGAGGTCTTAAAGTGCAGATAGAGGTTGAAGTGAGGTGGGGGAAGAGCTGTTAAAGAATGCAATGGTAGGGGAAATGGGAGTGACCCAAGAAAGCCCACTGACCAACAACAACATGCACCAAATTTTCCATCTGCAAAAATTCAAGATTGAACATATAGGAAATCAAGCTTGGGTAACCACAACGGAAGGCACGTGTGTCCATGGCTACATGTGCTTTGTAATGCAGTGTACATTGTTTATGTAGCGTTAGTTGGAGAAGAACTGCATGGTATGAAGCTTTTCCTGTGCCATCTCGAGAAACATTTGTTTCGACCTGTTTCCATAGGCCAGAGTTCACGTTGGACATTTCCCAGGTATCTGTGACAAGCTTACTACCGTGTCCCTGAAGGAAAACGAAACTCAAACATGTTGTGCTTACTGAGTAGCAATGTGAACTTTAGCTACAAACAACTAAGCTTCATTTTTAAAATACTTTTGTTTTTTTAGTGATATTTAGTGCGTTAAATGCAAAATGCCATTGTAGGGAAGTTTTGATAAGTAAAAAAAGGAAAATTGGATTATTAATTGTTATGACCACTGCCTGTTCACTACAGTATTGTTGTTTTTAATTATATTGATGCTTTTGCGAATGCTCATGTCGTGTTTATGACATCATTTTACCCAAAACATTTTATGGCTCCTCAAAAACGAGTTGTTATAGAAAGACAGTCATTATAATTGGGGTCGAAATAGAGATGTTCTACTGTATTTACATAATCGTCCCTCACCTCACAGAAATGAACACAAACACACAATTAAAACCATCTACTGAATTACTATTAAAATTATATATTTTCTATCTGACAGTTTCAGTATTTACAATGAAGTCTGTATCACTCATCCATTGAGTCCCTTATTTCAAACCAAGATATATCCAGTCTTTCCTGTGGAACGTTCTGGAGCCTCGAGTGTTCCCATACACATGCACACTCTACTGGTTGGATAACTTTCCCTTCACAGCACCTGTGCGCTTCGCTTGTTGCTGCTGCACGCATGCACTCTCACCCACTCACTCACAATCATTCATTCACTCTCACACTCACTCATTATCACACTCACTCACTACCACACTCACTCACTACCACACTCACTCACTACCACACTAACTCACTATCACAAGACATTTAGACAAAAATGCAAGATGATGTGATCAAAGTTATTGAAAAATACTGCATGTTAGTACACAGCAATAAAATATAGTGGATGTGTCACTACAGTACTTTTAATTGATAGGCCACACACAATCTGTAAAACAAAAATATATGTGAAAATCCATTAAAAACTTTGACCAAACCATGCTGGATGCACATGGTTGGTAAGTTTGGCTGCACTCACGACTTGTGGCATAAAGTCAAACTTTTACTCTTTTCCCTGCCATGCACACTTATCTGTTCATAACTATGCTCAATGCTGCGCACATAACAACAGTGTTAGCCACCCCTAATTTTACAAGTGTAGGAATTTTACGAGCACTCTGGGAAAATGTGGGGTTTCAGTGGTGCAGAGGCTAGAATGCCTATCTCCCACCAAGACAAACTGGGTTAAATTTCCGATGGGGTTGCTGTCCGAATTTTCAAGTGTGGTAATTGTGCCAGATGATGCCACTGGTTGATAGATTTTCTTGGGGATCTCCTGTTTCCCCTGCTCTTGCATTCTGGTGCTTCTCCACTCATTTCCTTTACCTTCATTGGCTGTCAAGACCCCGATGTTAAGAGCCGCCTGAACTTCTCCACTCCATTCCGCTAGGAAACGTGTCAAAAAATTCCGTAAATTAAAGGAAGAATAAAAAAAATTATGTCAAAAATCAGAAGACGTCAACAAAATGTATTAAAAAATATGTTAACTAGCAATAAAATATAGGTGATATAGTGTTGTTGCCCGTGATTGCTATGCCACAGTACGAAGAACTAAAATGGACACTTGGTGAAAATTACAGTATTTACGCAGTTCTAATCTGCACGTTTTCCCGAAAATATTTTAGAAAAACAAGGGTGCGACTTTGCATCAAGTACCATAAATTTTTTGGCCCGAAAATTTTTTTAGTCCAACTGTGCTATCTATTTGTTTGACTAATAATGTTTAGTTGTTATGGCTGTGCCATTTATAGTATTTTCTTAATAAATTAAGATATCGATTTTACATTTTTAAAAATAAGTTGGATAAGTTAAAAAAAAAAAATTTTAACACTNTTCATATAAGGTGTATGTACTAGTACTATGCGAAATTGGTCATAGAAGTTACTTGTTCTACAGACGGAATTGTATGCAGAAAGTAAAATATAGTTTTTGAAGTAATTTCGTAACAAACCATATTGCGTATATGCTGCTCCGTAATGTGATAAACATCCTCCAGGAAACAACAGAAATGTCCATGGTAGCCGGATCGGGCAGATGTTTATTTTTTTTTGTGGGAACATGATCTAGAGCGATACTGTAACTTTACCTGTATTTAGAGTAACCTACAGTGGAACCTCTATGTATGGAACCCAGATGGCTTGAAAATCTGTATCCATGGAACGCATTCTGTGGTCCCCTTTCTATTTATCTGTGTTTCAAGCCTACATTTATTGAAAGTCCACATTTACGGAAATTTTTTGTCAGTCCCCTGAGAAACGATGGATAGAGAATCCACAGTATATATACTAAGTACTCTCACCAGGACATTTTGTTGGTATGACGTCACAGTACTGAAGAATCATGCTATTACACATGGAATTATTGCAACATAAATGTAGGTTTTTGTATATATGGGAACTAAAATTTAAGGTAGTTTGGCACAAAATTCAAATGCATTTTATTTACGATAAAAAATTTAATTACAGCACGTGAACAGAAACAAATCGAAATCCCATTTTGGTACTATCATGCCAGTTTTGAAATTGGTGACTTCTTTATCTTCTGGTAGTTTAGCAAGAGTTTTATTGTTTATCACGATATCAGTGTATAATGTTCGAAACCAAAAGCTCTTTTTTATAAACATAATAATTTTTGTCCTTAATTTGTAGTGAAATAAAAAAATAAGTGTAAAAAGTGAATAGGTATAGAAGTGTAAAAAAAGTTAATCGAGAAGTAGTCAAAATTTTAAAATATTATTTCTGGTTTTATAATTAAGTCATTAGTTGATGCAGTTAAGAGTTTTAAGGTTGTGTGTGATATAAACTTAAGTGGAAATTTTGATAGCCATATTTTATGTGCAAATTTTCCATCAAACTTTTTGGAAAAATTGAATGATATTTTTGGTATATTTTTATGAAACGTAACAAAGTAACTGAAATATGTGATATTACAGTAGTTTGGTTATGATCATACCGATTGCTGTGTTATGTATTTAAGTATTGCAAAATAAATGTGGAAGAAATATTTAACTCTTACATTTATTTAAAAATAACGATCACCAGATAATTGAAGACCTTGCCCAAGAATGGTAATAAAATATTTAATATTGCACTTGGCCAAACTTATAGGTTAAGATATTTTTGTGTTTAGTACGGTGACCAAGTAATATTGTTATAAATATTACTAAATTAAAAATTGCAATTATTAGAAAACTTTCAATATAAAATTATTTAATGATGATGTTTTAAATTATTTGAACATAAATGTAAGTAGTGAGAATACAATGTATAGGAAATCATTTCTTATTAACTAAAATTTGTTTGTTATAATAATCAAAATGATATACTTAAAAAATAATTCCATTAGTTATTTTTGATTCGTATGTGTTTTATTTTCTTCAGTCGTTCTTTGGAGTTAACGACATGTGTTTACTTTACTCGTGGGAGAGAATAATTGCACTGTAAACAAATGTGAAAAAGGTTTGGAATTAATTTTACTACAGAAATGAAACAGACTTCTATATACAAAAGGACATATGCCCTATCAACATGCACCAGTTTAATTTTTATTTATTATTAACAGAAAGGAAAATCTATGCAATAGTTTAAAATAAAAATACATTGGGTGACTTACTTATTGCCTGATGGAAACACATGCCTGCAACAATGTCTGAGCAATTGTTTTTTAAATCTGAAAAGCATTTTGAAAACTCCTTACTTTGTTTGTGATGTCATACCTCCAAGCATGCCAAAGTTGCTTTCTGAATGGGTACTTTCGTTCCATAAATGAAGAATGGGATGAGAGTACTTGGTCTATGTAGCTTATTCTGCCTGTAATCAACAGCGGAGCTATCTACTGTAGTGGGAAACGTAGCAACTGTATATCGAGTACCAGTGCAGCCATTCAGTGGCTAGCGTATCAACTGCTTGTTGGAGTAACAGCTCAGCTATCTAGGATCACGTGGCAACTACATGCTGGCGAAACAGCACAGCCATCAATCACATTATCGTATAATTTTGATTTTATGACAGTCATTTAAGTTAGTAAATTTTTTTATTTGTTATTGTGACCTTTTTTATTTCAAATTTTGATGTGATATAGACTAGAACAACTTTTTTGGAGTGCTGCTATATACTGCGCAGTTTTTAATTCAATAAGTTAGTAATTTTTAACACTTATTATTTGGTTTTATGTACATTTTTTAACGCTTTTAATAACATCACATTTGTTGACTGGCTTCAATGTTGTTTTCTATGGTGGTAGGACACACTGCATCTCAGCTGAAACTAATACAAGCCGCCTGTCTTCATGTCAGGACCTTGCTCTGTTTTTGTTAAAATCCAGACAGGCCAGAACTAGAGATGAGCGTTATTTAACGTAACCATTAAATTGTAACTGTTAAAATATTTTAATGGTTACGTTACAGTTACCAAAGTTCCATTCAACAGTTACATATTAACAACAACTTGGCCAATAGCAATGCCCACGCTACCTATGATATTTGTAAGTATGTAACTGTAATCATAGTAGTACTACTGTCGCTCGCTAGAGTTATGTTTCATTTCCTTGTATTTTGCACTTGAACATCAACATGTACCGCAGTTACGAGAAAAGATAAATGTGCATGTAATTAAGAAAATTAAATGCAAAAAGATTTACTTCGTGTAGCGTAAACTTCTAATAAGCAAATCGAAAACACGGAATAGAAGTAACGTGCAGCCTAAATAAAAATTGGTCTTTTGACAGGTTTTTTCACTTAAAAGATATGTTTACGTTTTGTTTGTTACATTACCATTCCCATGATTAACTACAACTATTTTTTGCAACCATAACTTTTACGTCAGTAACTGACAAGAGTTTGGCAACGAGAAGAATTGATATGCAGGATAGAATACAATAATGTGTCTTAGTAGTGATCGTGTAGCTGCGAAAGAGTACTAGTTAAAAGGAACCATAACGATTTATGCAGCCGTAGTTGCAAAGTAACTGTTCTGATTGAGTAACTGAGGGGTAATAACTGTTAAATGTAACTGTAAACATAACAGTCATTCAATTTATCGAACCAGTTCATTCCAAAGAGCTAGCTCTCTCACTCTTGGTGGAGAGTCGTTGATGATGCATACCTCAGCAACAAAGCCTCGTAAAATAACTTTTCCGAAACCTTTAAATTGGTTTTGAAATGAAACACTTTACTTAACTATACAGGTGCGTGAAGTACTTCGCATAAACTTCACAAAAGCTATAGGGCAAAATCTTTATAAACAAAATTTTTTATTCCTCTCCCTAATACCTTCATTTTATTGAACGTACATGCATTTAATATGTTTGTGTTATATCCTAAAAACCATAGTGTCTGTGGAATAACTCAGTAGGTAGAGTTATTAAATTTTTCTTCTGGGTAGTCTGTTTTTACTTGTATAAATCAGACCTACTCCCGTGGTGTCTCCTTTTCTTGGAGATTCTAAAAGAGGGATACTGAGGTACGAAGGTAAACTAGTTGCCATGACCGTGGGAGATGCAACTCTTGTCTGGCAGGATGCTAGAAGAGAGAGTTGATTGGATCTGTGCTCTAAGACAGACTGTGTTCCACCTCTTTATTCTGCTTTGTGCCTATTGTGGAGGGTAGTAGGGCTGAGTAAGTGAAAGATAAGTAGTTAGAAATTCCATCAATGTAGGGGAAGCCACCTCTAGAGCCAGCAGCAGTGTGGGTGACTACTTGCAGTGGATCTTGAATGGATGAAGAGACACTGCCACACACAGACATGTAGTTGTTGTTGTTACTCTGCCTAAGGTCACTACTGACCCTATAGAAGTCCTCAGCCATGACGATGCAGAGTTCACCGTCGGGGTCCAGCCTTGTTTCTTCCAGGGGAGGGGTTTGTAAGACTAACAGTCACTTTTCCTTCTACAAAGTGAATGATGGTGTAGTGGGGTGTTAATACAAAGTGAAGTTCGATGGATGTGTTGCCAGGAAGTGGCAAAGCTTGCCAAGACATCGGGTTTAGAGCTGCAGGGGCACAAGCTGGATATCTACTGGAGCAAGTCGGCCAAAGTGTGTCCCCCAGGGTCCAAGAAGTCGCCCCCAACTAGCCCGAGGGTAGCTTCTGCCGTGCACAAACAGCATGGGGAAACTTCTTCCAAAGGTCAGTTACATTCCGTTCTATCCCTCTATGCTCAACTACATGAATATTCTTGGGTAGTGGCTGTCACAGGCTACTAAAATTCTAAGTGCGTGATGTTTATGGTTTTGATTATTTGTGAGAGTGTTCAGCAATGCTTGCTTGTTGCAGTGGTGGAGAAGGTGAGTGCATCATCCAAGTACATGCTATCTGACGAGGTGAAAGAGGAGCTGAGAAGCATGTCCGGAGGAGAGATAACCAAGTAAGACCAGCAGGTTTTTGTTGTTTCTGAGAGATTTGTATGGCACTTTACAACTAGGTCTGTAGCACCCATGAGAGTGAAATGATACAAAGACCGGTTAGTGGTGGAAATAAAGGCCAAGGGAAATGGAAGTACTCTTGAGAAAACCTGCAGGGCCAACAGAACATCCACCACATTTCCCAAATTAAAAAAATTGAATGTGACCCCATCAGGAATTAAGCCCAGATTGTGTTTGTTGGGGCCATTGATCTAGCATGCGACTTGTGTGGCGTCAGATGGGTATCAAGTTATTTGCATTATCTGCAGCCTGCATCAGTTTACCTGCACCACTTGTCACCAGCACTCGTGAGGCGGATTCACGTTGAAGTTAACACGGAGCTTGTTGCGTTGATGTTGTGTCATGTTTAGGAATAGATTGCGCAGCTGTGTATTCACCTTGAATTAAGAGCTGCACAAATATAAATTTTCGCTTTGAGAAGTTGACTCAGGTTCAACATAACATAAAGGTAACATAGGTTCAGCCAATCAGATTCAAGAAACGTTTTTTGTATTTAGTTGCCCATATTCAGTAAAACTCTGTTAAGACGTTTTTCAAAGGATTGGACGCTAAAAACTTCTTATCGTGGAAAACGTCTAAGGGAGGAAAAGATTTTTTTAACATTTTAACAAATTAATAGCAGAATCTACCAAAAAAAATTGATACCCAAGTTACTAATAATCTAAGCATTTCACACAGGTCCTGGTAATTTAAACATCACACTTTCCTCTATACTGTGTTTTAATTAATTGTCTGCAGGATGGAAACAACTTGCATATACAACAAAGTTTGATGAACAATCACAAAATCAGCAACAGTGGAATTAAATTTTTGTATGCAAATATCAATAGGAATTGATTATATATAAAAAATTGTGAAGTCTTCTCTTTCAAAATATGGCCATTTCTTAGACCCCCAAAAGCAGTTTGTTCTTTAAACCATTTCAACAGCATATTTTCAATTTTGTCGTACAGTCCCATTTTAATGTTATTCACTTCAGGAAATGTTCCCGCTGCTAGCTAACAGTTTGTCCCAGTTAGCAACAATTCCATTTAGTGTAGACAGTGGAGTTGCCACTTCTTCGCCATGGCCACTCTGGAAACCTTAGGGTTTGCTGCAATTTCTAATATTATTTTAAGCTTTTTTCTTCTTTGTATTTTATAGGCCCACCACTACTCATAGAAGCCATCATGCACTGCACTGTAACTATCGCCATATACACAAAAAGAAACATTATTTAAAAAGGCCAAAAATGCACTTTCAGTATATACAAATAATAACACGTGCTTGACCCTATTTTTCACTAAAACAACTGCCAACGGAAACACAGGCACGCACCAATGAATGATAGCCACTGGCACGTCCACCTACATCTCGTTTTCCCCACTGATTCAAAACCTTTTCCAAACATTTTAACACGTGCATTCTTAACTGTGAGAAATGTGAGTCAAATAATTAATTGTAACATAAGACACCAAACCCGTTAAGATTACAGAAATGGTTAGCTATCTACAGATTATGCACCTAACAAATTATGTATTATTTGTGCTAGCGCTGGCAAGTGAAGTGAACAGTCAGAGTATTGGAATACCTTGCGGCGTGTGGTTCAGGTTTCGTCAAAACTTCCTTGGACACTGTGTGGCATGTGGCTCANGCGATAACGAAACCTCAGCCACATGCCACACAGTGTTTATACTGTAAATTATTTGTGATGTATTTTCAAGCAATGCGTATCGGAAAATTATATATATATATTTTTTTATAATTGCCCATTATATTTTTAATTTTATATGTGGGTTATCTTTCTTCAGCAGAAACCTTTTAAATGGATTTTACTAACATTGAGCTAAATGGAAGAGATCTAGGGAATTAAAAATATGAACCTATTAGGTNACCTTTTAAATGGATTTTACTAACATTGAGCTAAATGGAAGAGATCTAGGGAATTAAAAATATGAACCTATTAGGTAGGAAAATGTGTTATGCAGGAATGTTCTTGAAGCGAGTTTTACTGTTAATTTTTGCTCCTAACAACCTCCATTGAGTCCGTATGAATCCCATTATTAGAGTATCTGTGATATGATTAGTATATTGTGTTATGGCAGATGATCACAGGTACTTTCAAAAATTTTAATTTGGTTTTTGCATGTTTGAATGATAAACACATTAACAATCTGAAATACTCTGAGACTTAAAGAAAATATTTTGGCACAAGTTAGCATCAATTATGTGAGAAACATAGTTATTATTGGAACTTGTATGCAAGTGTTTTAAATATTGTTGTACGTTATTGTTCTTATGTACAAAGTTTATAAATGCAAACTACGCTTATATGTCTGAGGCATTTCCAGATCTCAGACACAGTATGTTTGGTGCCACTGTATTATGGTTTATCAAAGATGAGCCATATCTAACTCCAATGTGAACACAGCTGTGATTAAAAAAAAACTGACACAGCAATAACAGAAAGTCAACATAATAAACCTCTTGGGAACTTCAATGGGAATTGGCCTTTGTGCATCTCTTCATAAAAAGAATGAAGCCTATTAATACAAGTAAAGAGTGAGGGTGTCTTTGGAGAGTCAGCTTTGTTGACATTGTAATCTAAGACATAGTGTGTCATTTGAAGGCATAAAATCAGTACAAGTAATGAAGTGATGAAATTACTTTGCTGAGCAAAGCAATGTGTTTTAATTTTAGTAGACAGCTTTATAATACAGATCAGAAACTGTATAATAAACAAAAACTACCACTAGTCCCCATCAAAACAAACAAAACTCACCAAAAACAGAATACAAAATTTTAGCCAGCGGGTTTTTATCAGGGATAGGACGTAGTGCATATGTTGCATTAATTACAGAGTTTGTATGGGTGATGTGTGTTTCCTGGACTGGCTCTATCACCATTCTGTATGTGAGGCTTTGTATCTGGTATAGTAATGTACAGTGACAGTAGTTCATTAAGGGTTACTTCACACATTTCTGAAGCCCTGCTTAGGTTCTACTTTCACGTGCTGATAACGTATACTTTCACTACATGTAAACAAAAACAT
>NQII01007321.1:0-95423 GCA_002778355.1 Clitarchus hookeri | reverse complement strand
GTTGATTAGACATTCATATCAATTTATAAATTGGTTATATTGGAATCTTGAAGATAGCTTGCAGAAAATAACACACAAAATTTGTCGGGAAAAGGCTATATTATTATATTAATATATAAATAAGAATTGTTACTTAATATACAAATTTTAATATCTGAAATATAATTTCAATGAAAAGTAGAACTAATAGTATATGTTTTATCGAGGAAAAAACTGAAGCAATATTTAATTAACACACTATCGATAACATTAGGTGTTAACGTTAGTAGAATTTTCGAATATCTGGGTTAACCTCATCATGTGCCTAAAATTGAGGTCTTGCTTTGCTTTTAAGTATATAGTTACAAATACATTTTATAATTTCTATGGTTAACATAACTGCTGTCATAATGAGCATTTTATTATCCCAGCATTTATTTAAATTATAGTTCAAACTATTATATACAAGTTCCCAACTACAATATGTAGCAGAAACAGAGTATACTACGTATTTAAAAATGCACACTCAGAAATTACTATCAAGGCTATTGACTAACAAAAGGTTTTCACACTTTATTTTTCATAAAATACTTATGATGTCGTTTTTATATTTTAAATAGTAAAATAATTTACATTGAAAAAATCCCCAATTCACTGAATTGTTGCGAAAAGCCTACCTGAGAGCGACGACCATGTCCGTTGCTTTGAGTGGTCCAAGGCAACGATAATCTACGGTCATAACGATACTTAGGCAGAGCAAGACTTCCATCTTGAAGCATTGCAAGGAAGACGAGGAAGAAGAGACGACAAATGTACTAAATAGTACAAATATAAATTCAGTTTTTCCAAAGTGCATCAGACAATTCATTACCTTCCACGACAACCTGCCACATGTGAAATTATATGTAGTACAATAGCTGTGCCTACGAACTAACTGTATAGAAAGAAACTTCTGTATTATTTGTTTTTAACAATAAATATATCAAAACCAGAAATTACTCAAATAACTAGTGACACAGTTTTCTTCAGCATGGATTCAATTATTTTCTATTTTAGATCTTAAGAGCTGAGTTGGTAGTTAGGACTTGTCATCTCGTGGAAAGCAATATATTTAGACATGAAAACAAAAACGTATGCAACAGTAGTAAGACAATTACAAATACACTCGTGCCTTACCCGAGACTCCAACTGAGAAACTTAGTATCATAAGTAAGAGCACATTCAACTCCATTGCAGAGGTCGGATTCAGATCATCAACTTAAGATTTAATACGTTTAATGTTTCAAATAATACGGTTTACTAAGTTAAACTATTAACATGGAAGTCATTTTGAAAATAAGCGACTTAAAAAACGAGGGCGACTTAAGTGAAGAATTTGGTGGAGCTAGGTTTATTGATCCCTGATATATGGCATAAAATTACCACATTTCTCATGTGATGATCTTCAAAAATGGAAGACAAAATGTTATGCATTAGTACATTCGATGATTGAATACCGCCAGTATGTAAAGTTAGGTCGAAATACATTACATAGTTACACAACGAAAATTATTTTGCAGCCACCACTCTCAAAATAAGTGTCTTTCACACTTATATATATATATATATGTAGGGCCTATCACAGTTAAACAACTTCACAAAATTTTGTAATAATGAGTTGATTGTATTCCGAGATAGGATAATAAACATAATATTTATTTTGGGGCTATATTGAAAAATGACACAGAGATAGGGCTCTGAATAAACAAATTTGTTGGTTGTAATATATACTGCCAGTATTCAAATTTGTTTGCCAAATTTCGGAATAATCCGTTAATTTTTTCCAAAATAATGTAAAAAAAAAAACAATTTTTTTTTCATGTGGCACACCGTACAAAATGGCGGATAAAAGTTGCTCTTTATAGACGCGTTTGGTAATTGTAATCTAACTTATACTGGCATCATACAAAATAAATGTGTAATTCATTTCATGGCTAAGACGATATCGCATTCTAAGCAAAAAAGGCTGTATCTCCACCATTTTAAAATTAAGTGTCTGCCGTACTTGAAACATACCTTATTACATAACTCGCCAGAGTACTACTTGTTTATCAAATTTCATAGCAATCCGTCAATTGTTTCCTGATACATAGCATAAAAATTTATCTATTCGTGTATCGCTATCTTATAATATAGAGGATAAAAGATTCTCCGTGTAGACACAGTTGACATTTGTAATGTATACTGCCAGCATACAAAGTTAAATTGAAATTGAATTCATGGCTTCAACGATATAGCATTCTAAGCTAAAATAGCTTAATGGCCGCTATTATGAAAATAAATGACTGACATACCTCAAACATACTCTTTGACATCATCTGCCGCGGTATTATGTGTACGCTAAATTTGGTAGGAATCGGTTATCCATTTACCGAGATGTGACAAAAACGTTTTTGATGATATTTTACAAAATGGCTGACTAAAGAGGCTAAATGTTGTCATATATGGTGCTTGTAATATATGATTTCAGCACACAAATTTGTTTAAAATTGGTAAAATTTTATGGTAGATATACCAAATAAACCTTAAATATTTGCATGGCCGCCATTTAAAAATAAGGACCTAGTAAAGTTCAATCACTTACCTTTATCTAGCCTATAATAGTGCTACTTACGTGCCAAATTTGATGTATTGTAGGTTTTAATTTTTCTATGTATAATGTAAGATCGCAATTTTTTTATTTTATGCTATTTTTGAAAATTGCGGAATAACAACAATTAACATCTCAAAAGTTATTGCTTAAATGATGTTCTGCCAGTATACAACATTTTGTTCAAATCGTTTGAAAAGATCCTAAGTTTTGATATATCCCCATAATATTAAGATAACATACATTTTGAAAGTAAGCGCCTGGCGTCACCGAAGGCTACAAAATTAAGATACCTTACTTAGCATTTTCTTGTGTACCCTGTTTGTTAAAATTGGGTTGACGCATTAAAAAATTTACGCGGTCGACACACGCACATACACACACACAGACAGGAATGAGAGATAATAAGCCTCTCTACTATTAAACTATTAAAAGTCAGAGTTGTCTTTCACTTACATTTTAGCTCTAAGACATAGTAATTCCATTACAATTAATATTAACTAAAAGAGAGAGGAAATGTGTCGGTATTGACTAGTAAAACCTAGTTATCATACCAAAATTTTGTTAAACCGAGTTGCCATCAATGTCGTGCGTTGTCACTTTAACGAAATTTTCTGGACTTAATTAAGCATTGTTTGAATGAGTTGGTGGAATAGCTTGGAGGTGAAACTTTCGCAGTGCTTCAGAAAAGTTGGCTGCAAAACCTAATAAAGGGACTAGAAGTGATGACTGAAAGCTTGGCGACTGCTTCAACTGTTCTTGATAAACTGCAAAGATAGGCAGAACACAACTGATGTGCTGGAAGGTATTTATCTTAAAATTCATGTACACTACTAATAGACTCCCTATATTTCCGTCTCTCTCACTCCGTAGCCTGGTGGCGTGACGCAAGCTTTCAGATATCCTGCGCGCAGTATAAATATAGAATGTTCTAAATATGTGTTAAGTAATAGTGGAGTAGATAATACGCCCCAAAACAACACAAAATGTTACAGTGAAAGTATGTTCTAGAGTTAATAGTTTCCGAGTTACAGACCTTCCAAACTTGGCCTGTAAGTATCCGTGATGGTCTTCCTGAACAGTTCCAATTTGAGTAGCTGTAGCCATGTTCGTGTACCAGCAGTAATACCTCACTCTGTAAGAACTGCCCAAAATGTTTGCCTTCTGCTGGAATGCACGCCCGAACATGCCGCGTCAGGAAATGCATATATCTGTTGGCAACACTGTTCAACTAGCTGGCGAAGCACTGCTATACCCGAAACTGGAGTCTCATAAACCAATGATCTTGTGATGCCCTCACAGGTAATAGTTGAGTGGATTGTGATCAGGAGAGCGTGCAGGCCAGGCGATTTGTTCTACACGGCCTTTCCATCTGTGCTATACAGGTAATAACACTCACGCCATTCCAGCAGATCACATTAAAAGGTACACATAGTAAATGATCGACAATAAACAATATGTGTGGTAAAATGTTGGAAGGACTTTAACTCGGCAACTATCGACCTTATGACATATTGTTAATTAAAAGTCTGATGGGTGTAACGGAGATCGTGAGGGATGAAGGACCAAAAAAAAAATAGAATAATTTCTTTCGATTTTCTCAGTGAGCACAATATTTAAAGTCTATTTCATCCCTAATTAACGTATTTCTTAACGGATCTATTTGGTAATAGTCTATTAACTCATACTCATCATTAACACACTTTTAGTCTGTCCATTGCCATCATTCGTTAATGTTTTTCACTCAAGCATCCAGGCCATTAGTCCAGCCTGCAGTCGTACTATTTGCTGTGCCGATACTCGCAGTCAAAAATATTCCTCCTGCTGGTCACTTCTCTCGCTGCTCGCTCGTCGTCCTTCCCTTGATGCTCCAGCCGCTCATTCACTCATCAACGCACTCAACTCATCAGCTCTCGGCACGGAGACCTGCCAAACTTTTATATACGTCGCACTGCCCTACTTGGTAGGTCCAAGGCACCCCGAGCCACACTGAGAGAACGAGGTCAGTAATCCAGAGCATTCAATAGATAAAACCAGAAATCCTATCTGCCGAAGGTCAGGAGTGGTGTGCCCCCAAAGGCTGATCGCGGAAGTTTGTCTTCTTAACTCAAAATGCTGGGAGGTTTATAGATGCCTTGTCATTCCAAAATTCCATTAATTTGCCACCCCACTATCATATCACTAATCTGTCCTTCTTTTAAGCCCACTCGCGCAGGGCTGGAAAAGATCAGCGGTGCAGACCAGTTACTCACAACACTGCCCCCTCCTCGAGTCTGTATGTCACGAACAGACTCTACAACATCCGGACCTTCAGCGTTTTGAAATTTAGTAGCTTGCGCAATGAAGCATGGCCAGTTTTTAGAATAAAATGTCTGTAGTAAAGGCATGGATGGAAGTGTGATATTATCTTGACCATGGCCAGAATCTCCCTGCATATATCACAGTAATTTATATCAGGCTAATGTAATAACTTACTGAAGTATTCCAGTGGTATTTCCTACCTATCTTTAACCTGATATAACACAGCTCCAATGCCTAAATAACTAGCATCATTATCCAAGATGAAAATGACCGAAATTTTCGGGAAACCCAATAATGGTGGAGATATTAGAACTTAATTTAGTCTACTGAAAGCTGTTTCTCATGGGGAGTCCAGCAAAAATACCTTTTTGCTTCAGTTAGTTCATGTAGAGGCTTGGCAATCATGGCGAACCCAGGTAGAAATCGACGGTTATAGGCACATTTCCAAAGAAAACTCTGCACTTCAGTTTTGTCAGTTGGTGTCAGCCAATATCTTATTGCTTTGGTTTTTTCGGGTTCTGTTTCGATTCCATGAGCCGACATTACATGTCCAAAGAAATTAATTTCCTTTCGGAACAGGTGGCACTCCTTAGTAACCAGTTTTAAGTTGACTGCGGCCACTTTCTGGAATACAGAGCTTAGCCATGATGGGTGTTTTTAAATGTCCTTCCTGTCACAAAAATGTGATCTAGTTATACTGGACAACCTAAAGGTAGAACTTTTCCATCAAACGTCCGAATGTGGCAGAGGCATAACATAGCTCAAAAGGCATAACTTTTAACTGGCGGTTTCGTTTCCTTCGGACACAAAACACATTTTTCTATTTGTCTTCTGGAGCGACCTCGCACTGCCATTAACCGCTCATCATGTCGAAAATAAAAAAAACATGGTTCACCTGCTAGGCTGTTTAATGTGTCATCTAACCTTGGAAGTGGGTAAGTCTCTTTCTTTGTCACAAATAAGATGGTGATAATATCCACAAACCTCAGTGAGCAATCTTTCTTCTGAAAAAGAACTATAGGGAATGACAATGGACTAACTGATGGATCTATAACATCTAGCTACTTTATTTCCTTCAGAAATTTCTCAACTGCCCCATGTGAAGCAACCGGCATTCGTATTGGTGGCTGCTTTATGGGTCTGGCATCTCTTTATCGATGTGGTGGCAGATCACATTAGTCCTTCCAATGTTATTTGGTCTACAGGAGAAGGCATCCCTATTTCTCTGCAGAAACTCACAGGCAGTATTCTCCTGGCTCTAGTTAAGATTTTTTTTTTTCGTACTAGAAGTTCATTCAGTACTTCTGGTAATGGTCGTTCTGTTTGTTCAATTCTATAATCTTTTGGAACATTTGGAAGTATCGGTGTGACCTGCATGTAAACACCTATCATGGTCCCTTCCTCAAGACGAATTTCACTATCGTACAAATTTATCGTTCTAACTGGAAAACAGCCAGAATAAGAAGAGACCAAAGTCCTTACTACAACGAATTTTCCCTGGCAAGACTTTGATCCTCTCTGTTGACTCAATTAGAGCTAAACATATGACAAACATCACTTGTCATCTGCCTGTAATGACAATTTCACTAAAAACGGGCAGCACAGTGGGTTGACCATACACTACTGAGAATCTAATTGGAGAGGACCAATCATGTATCATTGACACCACTAACTCTGTGCTGCCTTCTCATAGCACACCAAGTCAAGTATCGATACAGCACCCCAGCCTATGTAGTACACGAAGCCCCAAAATACATTCATCCTCTATTTCTGCTATGTTAACATCATGCTCTGTGCTATTGTCACTAAGCTTCAAAAGCACTTACCTCTTACTTCTTACCGGTGAGATCTCACCTGTTAATGTAGTCAAATATCACAATTCTATACTATAGTCGTGCAATAGATGAAGATGGGCGGGGCGAAAGGCGCGAGGAGGATATCTGGTCTTACTGCTGGTATGGTCGCCACAATATCGACGACCATCTGATGAGGAACATCATTCAGCTCCGTACCCCAATCCACAAAAATTGCATTCCGATCATTTTTCACCTACCGCTGTATTTGTAACATCATTTTCGCCTTCTCTCCAGCAGTCACCGACCTTCGCCCCTTAAGGTCGGTATTTATAATTTTTCCGAACTTTCTGTAATCTCACCTTCCTGTACTCCTTGCTCTTTCCCCGCAGCTGCACCAGTTGCTGCTGCTGTTGTGGGCAGTAGGCTCTCAGGTGCCCCAGCTGTCCTAATTACCAACATTCAGGCCGTTTAGGTTGGGGCGGCTAGGCTCTGTAGCACTGACCCTGAAAACAATGTCCTGCATAGACGTCTGCATCTCTTTCACTGTCTTCGTTAAACGGTCTTCGACATCTTCGTTCAGCGTCACCGCCTGCACCGCACGTCGGGTTGCGGCCCCCTGTCTTGCTGAATTCACCCATAGTGCTCGTGCCAGGGCGTGCTGCATGTTGTGGGGTGCAGCCAAACGTACCACTTGCCATGCTTCTGTGCTGGCGATGGCATCGTTGAAGAAACCAAATGCGATGTTGTCGCGTATTTCCTCGGGGCACCCTTCTAGAGATGGGTGGGAAAGCCCCAAAGTGTCTTGCCATAGCTCCTACAGTGGCTCCTCTGGTCGCTGGGTGCAGCTTCGCAGTTGGGCATGGTGGGTATTTCGCAGGTATCGGTCGCCGATGTGTAGCTCCAAGGCCGACACCATTGTGGGATACTCCAGTCGATTTCGCATCTGGCAGAGATTATTGTGTGCTCAGTGCTGGGCCTCTCAGTACAGCAGTGAGGTGGTAAGCCCACTGCTCGGCTGACTCCTTCAAACTGGTGTTGGTACTCCTTCCTAAGAGTCTGGCAATCGTAAGGGGCGGGTTAAATTGAGACCCCCTTCCACCCTCCGTGACAGAGCTGGCACAATGCCTCAGATATTGATATCCTCCGAGGTTGCTGTATTGATAACGACTTGTACTGCTTCTTCACTTTTATCGGCTGCTGGTGGGATGATATTGAAACAACATTGTTAAAGAGATTCGTGCCATTGCTTCTCTAATCCACTTATCTTCTGTTTCAAATTATTCTCGACGCTGTCCATCCTTTCACTGGCAATGTCTATTCTGTAATTTACAGCGTTCACTATTTCATGTACACTGACCATTCTTTTATTCACACAGCCAATTTTCGTGATGACTAACTCGCTAATGACTTCTATTTTCCTGTCTACATTATATATTACCATTATTTTATTCACGGAGTCAATTTTCGTGATCACTAACTNTTACCATTATTTTATTCACGGAGTCAATTTTCGTGATCACTAACTCACTAATGACTTCTATTTTCCTGTCTACATTATATATGTATCTACATCATCATTTACACAGATTATTTTCCTGTCTTNACTAATGACTTCTATTTTCCTGTCTACATTATATATGTATCTACATCATCATTTACACAGATTATTTTCCTGTCTTAATTCTCAAAACTTTCAATTTTCATTCCTGTCTACATTCTGAAAAACACAGTCTATTTTCCTGTTTACATACTCATTAACACTATTTAAAGTTTCAATTATAGAACTAATTTGGATATTTACAGTATCATTCACACTATCATTTACAGAAATAATTTTGCTATCTAGACAGTTCACACTTGCGCTCACTTCACTACCTAATCTCTCTAGTAATGCCCGCAGTGCTTCCTGTTCTGGAGAAACATTTTTATTGTTAACATTCACAGCAGTGGTTCTACAAAACTCTCTTGAATTTGCAAATTACAACTATTAAAATTAATAATTTTTTGAATATCACTAATTACTTGACACTATCTTAACTTTATTTACAACTAATTAATTATTAATTGCCTCCATCACACTTCTGACAAGTGTTGTATGGAAATTAAGTGAGGTTTTTGATAACATGAGGATATAGGTCTTAATAAAAATAAAATAACTATATTTGATATATAATTAATCACACAGCTCTTATTTACGCAACTTATTTATCTATATTCACTCTGGCTCTTGTTATTTCTCAGTGAACACAATATTTAATGTCTATTTTTGATCCAGTTAACATCCTTAATGTGTCAATTTGGTTATAATAAATNCTCAGTGAACACAATATTTAATGTCTATTTTTGATCCAGTTAACATCCTTAATGTGTCAATTTGGTTATAATAAATTAACTCATACCCATCATTAAAACACTTTCGGTCGGTCAGTTGCCATCATTTTTAATGTTTTTCACTCGTGCAATCAGTCCACTAGTCTAGACTGCAGTCGTACTCTTCGCGGCGCCGATTCAGGTGTTTGCAGATTTCACTTTTCTCGCCGCTCACCCGTCGTCCTTCGCTAGATGCTCCAGCCCGTCATTCACTCATCAANGTTTGCAGATTTCACTTTTCTCGCCGCTCACCCGTCGTCCTTCGCTAGATGCTCCAGCCCGTCATTCACTCATCAACACGCTCCACTCATCCTCTCTTGGCTCGGAGGCCTGAAACACTTTCATATCGTTCGCCGTGACCATCTGGAAGGTTCAACGCCACCCGAGTCACACTTTGAGAACGAAGTCTGTAATCCAAAGCATTCTTCAGATAAATGCGGAAATCGAATCCGCCTAAACGGCAGGAGCGGTGGGCCACCATAGGATTATCGCGGCAGAATGCCTTCGTAACTCAAAACACTAGTAGGATTATTGCTGGCTTGTCATTATCATACCACTACTCTGTCCTTCTCTTCCGCCCAATCACACGCCGTGGGCCAAGGACATCCGTACAGCCCAGCGATACTTAACAATATATTTACAGGAAAATATGTGTGTTGTTTTGGGTGTACTGTCAGTAGCTATAAAAAGCCGGTTCCAACACATGTGGAACATGGCAGTGAGAGGGGGAGCTAGATGCTTGGTAAGAAAACGTAAACATCATGCTCTTGCATTCCATCCCGACAAGGGCTCTGAGTGGCTGCGAGGGTCTCATAAATATCTCGTTTCTGATCGTCTATGCGAGGCTCTCGACATTTTTGTTGTGTATTTTAGTTTGTTTTAAATAATTATTAGTTTAACTTTTCAAAATTTGTTATTTCAAATTTTTTTTTTCAAAAATTGATAGTTTTAAATTTATTGTCTCAAAAATTTATTTTTTATTAAAGATGTTTTATAAATAGTGTTTGAATCACTTCCCTACTTCATGCTCTAGCACTCCATGCTAGGGAGTTGTCTCAGAGTCTTCCCAAATGCGATTATCATGTGATTCCCTCATACGAGATCGTATACATCATGCTCTTGCATTCCAAGCTAGAGGGTTTTCTCCAAGTCTTCCCAAATTCCTGCCACATAACCCCGACTGATTCCAATGTCGTGCTCTTGAATTCCAAGCTAGGGAGTTGTCTTACAGTCTTCTCAAAAGCGATTATCATTTAAGCCCTTACTACGAGATAATTTTCACAGAATTCTAATGTTCCAAGCCTGGAGGGTTATCTCAGAGTATTCCCAAATGCGATTATAATTTAAGTCCTTCCAAATAGATGATATGCATCACGTGCTTGCATTCCTAGCTGGGAGGTTTATCTCAGAGTTTTCCCAAAATAAAATAACATTTAAGTCCTTCTTACGATATTATATATTTCATGCACTCACATGCCAAGCTGGGAGGGTTGTCTCAGTATCTTCCCAAATTCAATTATCATTGAAGTCCTTCCTACAAGATGATATACTTAATGCTCTTGCATTCAATGCTAGGAGAATTAAATCAGAGTATTCCCAAAATATGTTATAATATAAGTCCTTGCTACTGGATCATATACAACACATGCTTACATTATAAGCTGGGAGGGTATTCTCAGAGCATTCCCAAAATCAATTCACATTTAAGTCCTTCCTTCGAGATGATACACTTAATGCTCTTGCATTCCAAGCCGGGAGGATTAGCTAAGAGTCTTCCCAAAATAGATTACCATTTAAGTCCTTCCTGCTAGATCATATATGCCTAGCGCTTGCATTCCAAGCCAGGAGGGTTATCTCAAAGTGTTCCCAAAATAAATTATCGTTTAAGTCCTTCCTACAATAAAAAATACTTCATGCTCTTGCATGCCAAACCAGGCAGGTTATCTCAGAGTCATCCCAAATTAGATTATCATTTATGTCCTTCCTACTAGATGATATATACCACATGCTTGTATTCCAAGCCAGAAGAGTTATCTCAAAGTCTTCCCATTATATGTGCGAGGGTTATCTCAGAGTCTTCCCAACCATACACAATGGTACAGGAGCCTAACATGTTATGCGAGGCTCTCAAAAGTGTCTCAACACTGTCGAAGCTGGTAGCCAATCATATAGGATGCTACAATACACGATAAATGAGCCTAACACATTACTCAAGGCTCTCGAAAGTGTCTAATGATTGGCAGCCTATCATAAAGAAAGATGTCAAGCACAATGATGAAGGTGCCTTACATGTTACTTATTACTCTCGAAAGTATCTCGGACACTGCTACAAAGTGTGCGACATAACATAAAGGATGCTGCCGAACACTTCAACGATCTGCGTCACATAACATAAAGGACATCGTCGTAGCATGTCATGCAACATTAAGAACATTGCAATACACTTTATCAATGTGCGCGGAATAACATAAGGGTTGCTGCAGTGCACTTTAACAACGCACAAAACAAAACATAAAGGCTAGTGCTGAACACTTAAACGATGCGTGCGACCTTACATAAAGTTTGACTGCAAACATTGCGACGAATGGAGCAGCCTAAACTAAAGGTCACTGATGGTCACATGCATGCATGCAGGTACTCATTTACATGCACACACACATGCATGCACACATATATACATATGCACACACACACATACATAAACATGCCTGTATGAACGCACATATATACACAGGTTATCACAAAATGTTCCCAACCATACACAACGATAAAGGAGCCTAACACTTTATGCGAAGCTCTCAAAAATGTATCGGCACTGTCAAAGCTGGTAGCCTACCCTAAAGGATGCTAACATTCACACCGATAAAGGAGCCTACCATGGTATGCCAGGTTCTCGAATGTGTCTCTGCACAGGTGAAGCTAGCAGCCTATCCTAAAGGGCGCTACCATACACAACGATAGAGGACTCTAACATGTTACACAAGGCTCTCGAAAGTGTCTTGTCATCGTTAGTCTATCATAAATAGCACTGCTGCACACAACGATAAAGGGACCTAACATGTTACCCGCGACTCTCAAAAGTATCTCGTCATCAGTAGTCTAGCATAAATAACATGCCATGTAAAACGATAAAGGAGCCTAACATATTACGCGGCACTCACGAAAGTGTCTCGTCATTGGCAGCAAATCATTAAGAACATTGCTGTGCACAACGATAAAGGGGCCTAACAAGTAATGCGAGGCTCTCGAAACTGTCTCGTCGTCGACAGTCTATCATAAATAACACTACCGCGCACAATGATAAAGGAGCCTACCATATTATGCGAAGTTCACACACAAAAATAAACGGACCTAACATGTTATGTGAGACTCTCGAAAGAGTCTCGGACGAAGCTGGTAGCCTATCATAAAGAATGTTACCTAACACAACGATAAAAGGGCCTGACATGTCACACGAGACTCTCGAAAGTGTCGTCACAGACGAAGTTGGTAGCTTATCATTAAAGATTCTACCACATGCTCTCGAACAACAAGTCACGCCAGAGAGTCATCACAGCTACATGATGATGCAAACAGATATAAAAAATAATTATAAAACAATCAGTTATATACATTTAACAACATATATATATATTGTGACGTATTACATGAGCAATGTATGCAGTCCAGTATGTTAGGCGAAGACATTTCAGCTGTAAAGTATGTGAACAATAAGGTCAACACAACTATACACTAATTCAAACTGATATAAAAAATTAAAAGGAAAATATTTACAAGTTTATTTATAAGCATGCATCATATAAAATAAATGTTCTTCCATTGTCGAGCATGGTGGAGGAAAGCAGATCGTTAATCATACATTCATCTACTACGAGTGTTTACACTGTAACAGCGAGAAGCCTTGAAGAGACGCTACAACCAATACAGTATCAATGTTACTACTGTGATTGTATACTCTACTACAATATGAAGATGAAATAAATTGTTTGAAGACTTACCAACTACAACATGTTCAACAACAAGGGGCCCTGAAGAGTCGATGCAGGGAGTTCGACATCAATATAACTACTGTGGAAATACTTTTAGCTCATGTTATGGTTCACGGCGACATGAAAGTTGTCATTGAATGTTCAGCCCAGCATACAAAGAGTTCCACTGTGGTAAATGTGATGCTGTGTTTACCCGATGTGATAAACTGTATAGACATAACAATACATGCAAATGCCATGTTTGTAGTTCATCGGGAAGCAGGTGCAAGCATTGTGGCAAGACATTCAGCAAGAGCAGCTGGACAAACAACATGAAGATAACAACTGTCAATTGCTACCGTCTTCAATACCTACCCATGTGCTACTTTTCGTACAGTTTATTCAAATAACTACAGCTTGAATGCTCACAGCAGATATTGTTCGTCAAAAACAGAAAGCATAAATGTTTCGCTTGAATGAAGAAGAATATGGCGAGAATGTATCAAATTTGATTGCGTATTCATATTATGTCAACTCTGTAAATAAAGCTAAAGGTATAAATTATTTCTATGTTAATAATTTATATTAACCCTCTTTAATATATAATTTACCTCCACCACTGAGAAAAAAACCAAGATTTTGTCAAAAGTATGAAAAATTATTAAATGACTTTCTATATTGTCAAGTCTCGAACTCAGTTCCCAATCGATGGGTCGCTTGAACAATACGCACAGAAACCCTCGCTACCGGCAACGAAAATGACTACATATGTATATATGTATGACCTAAGTGTATCTACCTATAATTTCTGAACCAAATATATATGAAAAAAATATATATGTAAATAATATTTATTATGGCTTACTTACAACACACCGAGATATGGAAAGAGCAAGAATATACAAATATGATTCATACATGAGACACATAGTGGCGGTAACTGTACAAAAAAAGTTAACGATAGTATAAAAAATCATCGTTAGTCCTACATAAGGGCAGTCTGCAACTGTTGTCATATGCCAGATTATACGTGAAACCGCTCAGATGGTCAGCTGGCGATGTGAGCACCATGCAGATCTTGGCAAGTTTAACGGATAACACAGATCACTACCCGAGAGAGTTTTATATGATGCTCCAAGGTCACACAGTCCCTGCTAGGGACACGATAGCCTTTAGCCGACATGACTGAATTCTGACGTGAAGAACCCTCACCTATGCGTAGAAACACATATTCGAACCTAGTACCCTGACTCAGAGGTATCTTACAACCTACTCATCATGGAAGAACATACATGTAGATATGTATGGTGTACCATCTTTGAGGAGTGATGGGAAGTCTAGCTACAGTCGACGTGTATGTAGGGTGAGAGACAAATGATAAACAAGATGCAAAAACCATGTATGCTGAGGGTCACAGTCACTAGACAAGTCATACACAAACTACAAGTAACATGCACACACGCACGCACTTAAATACACAATCTCAATGCTGGAATAATAGTGTTTAATGAGACTGTATAACTCGTGTCTCACGTCTGTAAAAACAAGTTAAAGTATATGAATTATTATTTTAGTGTTATTCATTTACCATAACGATGCTCATATTAGGTTAACAGCCATTACTACAAAAAAGAAAATTATCAGATTTATTCAAAGTCCGAAAGAGAATTAATAGTTATGTATAGTTCAAAGGCTCGAACTCAGTTCCCTACTCATTATTGAAGAGCATACACGCAGGCGTGTATCGTGAACCTTCTGTAAAGAGTGACGGGAAAGTCTAGCTGCTTATTTTATGAAGAATTCAATGACTCAGTCCAAAGAATAAAATATAAAAGAAAGCATATAAGTAGATAAAATTCAGGATAGATAATTTACAACAAACTAAGATATGTAAAAAGCAAAAAAATACACACAAATGTGATATATACATGTGACAAACAGTAATAAAACCTGTAAATAAAAACTTATAACTCCCACCGACCGCTGCATATTGCACACACAACTGACACTATAGATAGCATGTTTATGATAAATGAATGACACTGAAGTAATAATAATTTAAATATTTTACCTTTCTTTAACAGATGTGAGAGACGAGTCATACAGTTTCATTAAACATAATTATTCCAGAGTGTAGGTCGTGTGTGTGTGTGTACATGTTACTTGTAGTCTGTGCAAGACTTGCCTAGTTGCTATGACCTTCAGCGTACGTGGTACTTGCACCTTGTTTATGATCCGTCTCTCACCCTACATACACAACTGCTGTCTCTCTAGAGCATGTAGTAATTGTTATCGTTCTGTCTGTCCCAGTTTCTATTTAGACTCCGACAAGTGAACTGTGGCTAAGAAGAACGTGCTCTTCATCTTCGGCGATGGAAAATAATCGGGAAACTTATTTGTTTCGTTGCTGCAAGAAGACTTTTTTTTCTCAAACACTGTCATGCTCGACGAGCATGGGACTTTCCACTTGCCATGGGATGTTAGGTGAAAGGATGCTAGAAGGAATATCAGAAATCTGAAGTGGAATGGTAGAGCATGAGACATATCTCCGTCAGGGTGCCAGGTAAAAGGTTGTTGGAAGGAATATGAGAAAACCAAGGTGGAATGACTGTTGTACTGATCAGGATGGTCTGGTCTTGTCTCGTACTATATAAAGTCTCGTAGAGTATCTGGCACTTGTGCAATATGCGCTGGTTGGTTGGTAAGCAATTTTAACTGGTTTACTTTAGATTTCATATATTTTTTATGTTGGTTTGCGATGGTATGTGGTAGTGTTGACCTTATCGTTCTCCATACTTTACGACTCTGTCATAGTAGTTGACCTTAGTCTAATGTTACCCATGTTGTTCGTTGCTTGGTTGAATTTGTGTGTCTCTATAGCATAGCTCGGGAGTAGCATGTATGTGAGAAAGATAGTTTTACTATTTATTCGGCTGTACTAACCAAGGCTACCACACTAGACAGATGCACAGTGTTGTCTAGCATCGCGTGATGTGTTGTACAGTGCTCGTTACTTTTACAATATATGTTGGTAGGTGATAATAACTACCTTTGTTTTCTTTTTATGCCTGCTAGTAACAGCGTTTCGAGAGTGTTTTTTTTCGGTCTAATGTAATGTGCAGTGTTAGTTGCGTGTGCGATATTCAGCGGTCGGTGGAAGTTTATAACTATTAACCTTTACATTTTTTGAAATATATAATCATCAATATATATTAGTGACGTACACTCTTGCATGACTACTGGTTTACATACGCTGCGTTTAGTAGCAACCAAAGGGTCAAAACTTTACATATCGTTTTATGAAACATTATATTAACTTCTGTGATAGATAGTATACATTTTTTCATTTAATGTCTGTTTGTTAAGGGCCACCCATGTTTGCGATGAAATGAGCTGCCGACCCTTGTGTAGACTGACGATGGTCTTTTATATTATCATATAAGTATTTTTTTTTAGAGTTATCACTATTATGTGTCACATGAATGTATCATATTTGTATTTATTGTTTTGCTTTTAACATATCTTAGTTTGTTGTAATTTATTCATCCCCAATTTCATTTACGTATATGCTTTCATATATATTTTAGTCTTTCGACTCAGTCATTGAAGTCTTCATAAAATAAGCAGCTAGACATTCCCGTCACTCTTCACAGAAGGTTCACGATACACGCCTGCGTGTATGTTCTTCAATGATATTAAGGGAACTGAGTTCGAGCCTTTGAATTATACAAAACTATTAATTCTCTTTCGAACTTTCAATAAATCTGCTAATTTCCCTTTTCCTAGTGATGGCTGTGAACCTAATATTAGCATCGTTATGGTAAATGAATAACACTAAAATAATAGTATATATACCTTAACTTTTTTTTTTACAGACGTGCAGCACGAGTCATACAGTCTCATTAAACACTAATATTCCAGCATGGAGATTGTGTGTGTAAGTGCGTGCGTGTGTGCATGTTACTTCTAGTTTGTGTATGACTTGTCTAGTGACTGTGACCTTCAGCGTACATGGTTTCTGCAGCTTTTTTATCATTTGTATCTCACCCTACATACACGTCGACTGTAGCTGGACTTCCCATCACTCCTCACAGAAGGTTCACTATACATGTCTACATGTATGTTCTTCCATTATGAGTAGGTTGTAAGATACCTCTGAGTCAGGATACTAGGTTCGAATATGTGTTTCTACGCATAGGTGAGGGTTCTTCACGTCGGAATTCATTCATGGTGGCTGAAGGCTATCGTGTCCCTAGCAGCGACTGCGTTACCTTGGAGCTTTACATAACACTCTCTCGGGTAGTGATCTGGGTTATCCGTTAAACTTGCCAAGATCTTCGCGGTGCTCACATCGCTAGTTGACCATCTGAGCTGTTTCACGTATTATCTGGCATATGACAACAGTGACAGACTACCCTTATGTAAGACTAACAATGATTTTTTATATTTTCGTAAACTTTTTTTTTATAGTTACCTCGAGTATGTGTCTCATGTATGAATTATATTTGTATATATCTTGCTTTTCGTATATCTCAGTTGGTTGTATGTTATCTATCCCGAAGTTTATTTACATATATATCTTTTTCATATTTATTTGGTTCAGAAATTATAGGTAGCTGCACTTAGGTCATACATATATGCATATGTAGTCATTTTCGTTGCCGGTAGTGAGACCTTCTGTGCGTATCACTCAAGCGACCCATCGATTGGGAACTGAGTTCGAGACTTGACAATATAGAAAATCAATTAATAATTTTTCATACTTTTGACAAAATCTTGGTTTTTTTCTCAGTGGTCGAGGTGAATTATATATTACAGAGGGTTAATGTAAATGAATAACACAGAAATAATTTACATGCCTTTACCTTTATTTACAGAGATGACATAATAGGAATACACAATTATATTTTATACATTTTCGCCATATTATTCTTCATTCAAGCGAAACATTTATGCTTTCTGTTTTTGAAGAACAATATCTGCTGTGAGCATTCAAGCTGTAGTTATTTGAATATACTGTACGAAAAGTAGCACACGGGTTAGGCATTGAAGACGGTAGCAAATTGACAGTTGTTATCTTCATGTCGTTTGTCCAGCTGCTCTTGCTGAATGTCTTGCCACAATGCTTGCACCTGCTTCCCAATGAACTACAAACATGGTCTTTGCATGTATTGTTCTGTCTATACAGGTTATCACTTCGGTTAAACACGGCATCACAGTTATCACAGTGGAACGCTTTGTATGCAGGACTGAACATTCAATAACAACTTTCATGTCGGCTCGAACTATAACTTGTGCTTAAAGTATTTCCACAGTAGTTATATTGATGTCGCGCTGCTTGCATTGACTCTTCAGGGCCCCTTGGTGTTGAACATGTTGTAGTTGGTAAGTCTTCAACCATATATTTCATTTTCATATTGTAGAATGTAATGCAATTACAGTAGTAACACTGATACTGAATTGGTTGTAGCGTCTCTTTAGGGCTTCTCGCTGTTACAACGTAAACACTAGTAGTAGATGAATGTAGCAGTAACGATCTGCTTTCTTCCAATATGCTGACAATGGAAGGACATTAATTTTATATTATGCATGCTTATATACATACTTATAAATATTTTCCTTTTCATTTTATTATATCTGTTTGAGTGAGTGTATAGTTGTGTTGACCTTATTGTTCACATACTTTACAACTGAAATTTCTTCGCCTAACATGCTGTACTGCATACAATGCTCGTGTTATATGTCACAATTTATATATATTGTTTAATATATATAACTGTTTGTTTTATAATAAATTTTATATCTGTTTGCATCGTCATGTAGCTGTGATGACTCTCTTGCGTGACTAATTGTTCGAGAACGTGTGGTAGCATCTGTTCGTCTGTAACGACACACTTTCGATACCCTCGCATAACAAGTTAGGCCCCTTTATCGCTGTGTTAGGTAACATTCTTTATGACAGGCTACCAGCATCGTCCGAGACTCTTTCGAGAGTCTCACATAATATGTTAGGTCCCTTTATCGATGTGTGTGACCTTTGTGTAATGTTGGGCTCCTTTATCATTATGCGCGGTAGTGTTATTCAGGATAGACTGTCGATGACGAGACACTTCCAAGAGCCTCGCGTAATGTGTTAGGCCCCTTTATCGTTGAGCGCGGCAGCGTTCCCTATGATTTGCTGCCGATGACGAATCACTTTCGTGATCCCCGCCTAACATGTAAGGCATTTTTTACGTTGTGCACGGCAGTGTTATATATGATAGGCTGCCTATGACGAGACTCTTTCGTGAGCGACGCGTAATATGTTAGGCTGCTTTATCATTGTGCTCGGTAGTATTATTTATGCTTGACTGCCGATAACGATATACTTTTTAGAGCCTCGTGTAACATGTTAGGTCTCTTTATCGTTGTGCGCAGCAGTGTTATTTATGTTAGACTAACGACAACGAGACATGTTCGAGAGCCTCATGTAACATGTTAGGTTCCTTTATCGTTGTGTATGGTAGCACCATTTATGATAGGTGACAAGCTTCACCAGTGCAAAGACACTTTCGAGANGTTCCTTTATCGTTGTGTATGGTAGCACCATTTATGATAGGTGACAAGCTTCACCAGTGCAAAGACACTTTCGAGAGCCTCGCATAACATGTTAAGCGCCTTTACTCCTTTATCCTTTAGTATAGGCTACCAGCTTCGAAAGTGCAGAGACATTTTTGTGATTTTCGCATAACATGTTAGTCTCCTTTATCGTTGTGTATGGTAGGGAAGACTTTGGGATAACACATGTATATATGTGCGTACATGCATGTATATATGGGTATATATATATATGTGTGGGTACATGTGTGTGTGTGAGCGTGTATATGTGTGCATGCATGCGTACAAGTGTACATCAGATACCTTTATTTCAGGCCGCGTGATTCGTCGCAGTGTGCTCCGTTAACCTTTATATTAGGTCGCGTGCATCGTTGAAGTGTTCTGCGCCACCCCNGCGTGATTCGTCGCAGTGTGCTCCGTTAACCTTTATATTAGGTCGCGTGCATCGTTGAAGTGTTCTGCGCCACCCCTTATGTGATGCTCTGCGTGTGGCTGAAGTGCACTGCAGCGACATTTATGTTATGTCGCTCGCATCGTTGAAGTGTTTGGCAGCATTCTTTATGTTATGCCGCGCACTTTGTAGCAGTGTCCGAGTTACTTTCGAATTTCTCACATAACATGTTAGGCTCCTTTATCATTGTTCATGTTATCGTTCTTTATGATACGCTGCCGATCATTAGACACTTTCGAGAGCCTTGAGTGACGAGTTAGGCTCCTTTATCGCTGTGTATGGTAGCATCATTTAGGATTGGCTACCAGCTTCGACAGTGTTGATACACTTTTGAGAGCCTCACATAACATGTAAATTTCTTTATCATTGTTGGGAAGACTCTGAGATAACACTCGCGCATATGTTGGGAAGACTCTAAGATAACTCTCCTGGCTTGGAATGCAAGCATGTAGTGTATATCGTCTAGTAGGATGGACATTAATGTTCATATGATTTGGGGAGACTCTGAGATAACCCTCCCTGCTTGGCATGCAAGAGCATGATGTATTTCATCTTTGTAGGAAGGACTTAAACGATAATTTATTTTGGGAAGACTTTCAGATAACCCTCCTGGCTTGGAATGCAAGCGCTAGGCATATATGATATAGTAGGAAGGACTTAAATGGTAATCTATTTTGGGATGACTCTTAGCTAATCCTCCTGGCTTGGAATGCAAGAGCATTAAGTGTATCATCTCGAAGGAAGGACTTAAATGTTAATTTATTTTGGGAAGGCTCTGAGATAACCCTCTCTAATTGGAATTCAAGAGCTTAATGAATATCATCTAGTAGGAAGGAATATAATTCTAATTGATTTTCTCTGCTTGAAATGCTAGCACATGATGTATATCATCTAGTAGGAAGGACTTAAATGGTAATCGAATTTGGGAAGACTCTGACGCTTGGCATGCTACAGCATGAAGTATATAATTTACTAGGAAGGACTAAAATGTTAATTTGATATTGGGACGACTGAGATAACCCTCCACTTTTGGCATGCAAGCACGTGATGTATATCATATTTTAGAAAGGATGTAATTTATAATCGAATTTGGGAAGAATCTGAGATAATCCTCCCATCTTGGAAAGCAAGAGCATGATGTATATAATCTTGTAGGAAGGAATTAAATGATAATCGTGTTTGGGAAGACTCTGCGATAACCCTCCCAATTTGGAATGCAAGAGTATGAATTATATCATCTTGTAGAAAACACTTAATTTATAATTGATTTTAGTAAGACATTGAGATAACCCTCTGGGCTTGGAATGCAAGCACGTGATGTATATCTTATAGTAGGAAGGACTTTAATAATAATCGCATTTGAGAAGACTCTGAGACAACTCCCTAGCATGAAATGCAAGAGCATGAAAAATGGAAGTGATTCAAACACTATTTATAAAATATCTTTTAAAAAAAGCTTTTTTTGAGACAATAAATTTGAATCAGCTATAATTTTTTGAAAGAAATATTGAAAACGATTTTTGGAAAAAAAAAAANTTTTTGAGACAATAAATTTGAATCAGCTATAATTTTTTGAAAGAAATATTGAAAACGATTTTTGGAAAAAAAAAAAGTTAAAATAATAAATATTAAAAAATCAAATTAAAAATGATTTAAAACAAATTAAAATACATAACAATAATTTTGCGAGCCTCGCTAAGCCAATCAGAGACGAGAGAAATATGAGAGCCTCACGTAGCCACACAGAGCCCACGTCGGGATGGAATGCAAGAGCATGATGCTTACGTTTTCTTACCAAGCTTCTGGCTTCCCCCGCTTCCAGCCAGGTGCCAGGTGTGTTCGAACCGGCGTTTAANTTTTTGAGACAATAAATTTGAATCAGCTATAATTTTTTGAAAGAAATATTGAAAACGATTTTTGGAAAAAAAAAAAAAGTTAAAATAATAAATATTAAAAAATCAAATTAAAAATTATTTAAAACAAATTAAAATACATAACAATAATTTTGCGAGCCTCGCTAAGCCAATCAGAGACGAGAGAAATATGAGAGCCTCACGTAGCCACACAGAGCCCACGTCGGGATGGAATGCAAGAGCATGATTCTTACGTTTTCTTACCAAGCTTCTGGCTTCCCCCGCTTCCAGCCAGGTGACAGGTGTGTTCAAACCGGCGTTTAATAGCTAGTACTGTCCACTCCTCGATTACTTCCCTCATATTATGGAACAGCCTGTATATTGTTTCTGTGTTGTCGGCAGGAGATGAAACCCTCTGAGCAGCGCTTGTGCGGCCTGTGGAGGTTCCGNTGTATATTGTTTCTGTGTTGTCGGCAGGAGATGAAACCCTCTGAGCAGCGCTTGTGCGGCCTGTGGAGGTTCCGGCCTAGATGGCTGCAGAGACTGGCAAACACAACATGCTACGTCGTCGTCTTCAGCCTGATGTACTTGTTACAAGGCATGTCTGTCACCTACAGTGTCGCCACCTTCACCATGCTCGAGAAGCGTTTCAAGATTCCCAGCCGCATCATGAGTCAGTCCTGACATTCATTTCACTCGTTATTTTAATATTAGCCTTTAACGGTTCAAACACTACGTTAAATATAGGCTGTTCACGATTGATTGAACACTTTTGAAATCAACTTTTGAAAAATGTTGCTCTTCCTATTTGCAAATATTTTAACGGACACGCCTACTGGGATGTGATTAATAAATTTGGTAACGACGCAGGAAACGCAGTTCCATGTACATCGTTGAATTAAAAGTGTTTGGTAAATATTTCATTATAATGAAATTATTTCGTTCGTGTTTTCCAGAATTCAAATAAGTGTAAGAATTAAAGAAATTGTAAAATATTTGTGTTTGTAACGTTTTCACATTATCACTTGACCGACGCATGAATAAAGTGGTCAGGCACGTGACAATGTTAATTTCACATATGGCCGCAGAATATAAACGATGTTCCCACAAGTAGGTTTGTAAGCACGGCTTTCAAAATTTGTTAGGTTCACCGTGAACAGCCAATAGAGAAGTGGCGTGTAGTGAAGTGTTGCAAGGTCAGCTGGTATTTGCCCAGTCCTGTACACACTCTGCGCATGCAGCAGGAACCAGTAACAGAGGCGAGTCAGGAGAAAATTAGTGTATTGCGACCACTCACGAGAGAGCGGCGAGGCACCCATTACACACGTGCTGTGACGTCAATTGCACTTCTACGTTTAAGTGAGCGATGTGTAAACTAACAAATGATTAGATACAGCGCAAAGCAAACACCGGTTACCTTGCAACAGTTCACCTAATGTCGCTGTTATAGAGTCATTTACTTACTAATGACGTAATGTACCCCCCTTTCCCCCCTCCGATGAACACTTTCATGAAATGGCGAGGTGGTCCCTTGATGTAAGTTTACGCACTGTTGATTGGCTGNTCCCCCCTCCGATGAACACTTTCATGAAATGGCGAGGTGGTCCCTTGATGTAAGTTTACGCACTGTTGATTGGCTGTGCGAGTTTCTTGAAGTAGGCTTTATGACTTAATTTGCAGTTGCGTCAAGCGAAGTATTTCTTGTCCGCACAGACACAGGTTTTTTATTTTCGCGGATAGATCTACGCTGAGGGTAGACTTCAACTTCTTNGTATTTCTTGTCCGCACAGACACAGGTTTTTTATTTTCGCGGATAGATCTACGCTGAGGGTAGACTTCAACTTCTTACGTTTAAGCTTACCAATTTTTTCTGCTATTTGCTGCGACTTTACTGGGCCAACCAAGTTACACTAAAACTGAACCTCCTTGATTGGCTGTCAGACACTTTTAGAGCGTGCGAGTTGAAACCATCCAACGGCGATATTGGTTTTGAACTAACGTGTTTTGGTGTAAAACTAGCAGTGAAATCTTTTCGCGGAAAACCGGTGGACCTTCCCATCGGTTATACTGTCAACTAGCAAGTAAGTAACCATTAGCTGATTTGCAAACATCGTGTCCCCACAGAATACTTAACTATACATAGGTGACNAACTAGCAAGTAAGTAACCATTAGCTGATTTGCAAACATCGTGTCCCCACAGAATACTTAACTATACATAGGTGACATAGTCGCTTATTGCACGAACTCCAGCCGCATATGCCACCAAGATGGCGTCTATGACCAGCAATATGNATAGTCGCTTATTGCACGAACTCCAGCCGCATATGCCACCAAGATGGCGTCTATGACCAGCAATATGCCGGAACGGTGTTTTACAACCACGCCTAGTAACTTACCGTTATTTGACATACTTATTAAGGAAGGCTTGAGATGTCATAAAACAGCCGGCATTCAAACAATAATGGGATACAAAATCTATTACACTGTGTTCTATTCCCGAACTTAGTCATATGAGCTAATAGGGCAACTGATGTTATTTCTTAGCAACAACAACACATTGGATGACTTGTTCAGAATTAATTGTGAATTTGTAACATGTACTTCCCTAATTTACAAAGTTAGAAAAATCTCCGTGACATCACGCAGAAGTAAAGGTAAAAAATAACCGTAAATTTCACGAAACGTTTTGCGAACTCACGCAAGTTCTCTAAAAATGTGCTGTTGGCTTTCGTCTATTTCACGGTTATAAAGTAATTACGAAAACAAATGTATACTTTTCATTACATGGGCATATGCCAGAAGAAAAAGTAAAATAAATTTTAAGTATCATGTCTTAGAGCGGGATTAGAATACGAGTGATAACGTTACCGCAAGTAATATCACTGCACTGACACATCGCAGCACAACAACCATGTCAACATACTGTCCACATAACTGATATTTAGTATATTAATTTAAATTGAGTTATTTTATACCAAAGCCTAATGCAATATATTTTGTGACATTTTTTATAAGAATTCACGGCCTTGCCTAGTGATTTCTACTCCACCGTTAGAACGTTAAGGTATTGGCTAATATTTGGTTTGTTGATTTAAATTGTTTTGTTTGGTCTGAATTACCATTTAGTAATTAATAGTTTTAAGTAATTTTCGATAAGCCGGTGACAAGGTAGTAGTTTTATCTTTTGCCGTTTTTATTATTTTTATGAGATACACCCTAAGTATTTGGTTGTGTTGCAGGTTTCAGGTAGTTATGTTTTGAGGTTTTGTCCCCGCAACTTGACAATTATATTAAAATAATTTCAAGTATGAAATTTTTTCAATTTCTAAAAATGTTTGAGTGTTTGTAGTGTTACTGGCTGTTGCAGGTAGCTCGTGCTACTTTCTGATGTTCGAAATTACAGGTTTAAGTGGAATTAATATCCTGACTGCTGCAGGTAATATAATTGTCTATTTACCAGAGCAAAGAAAGCTGCGATTTGGCTCGGCCGAAGCTGTTGGGAATACGAGTAGGTTTCGCGTTGTGCACTCACGGAACTGAGTTCCGTATTATAACTTTGCGGTTTGCTTTCTGTNGGGAATACGAGTAGGTTTCGCGTTGTGCACTCACGGAACTGAGTTCCGTATTATAACTTTGCGGTTTGCTTTCTGTATATTAATTGTATGTTTCCGTTAAAAGTTCCGTGAATGTACGGAAAATTCTTAACATTTTGCAGAACAACTCAGAACAATGTGGTTAGCATGACAGTAGCCTCACGTTCGTTCTAACTGCAGCAATCAATTAAGAGACTCTTCGCAGTTTCTTCACACTTTANAGCATGACAGTAGCCTCACGTTCGTTCTAACTGCAGCAATCAATTAAGAGACTCTTCGCAGTTTCTTCACACTTTACTGAACTAAACCGTAGAAAAACCACCCAGTCGTGTTTGGTTGTTTCCTAAGCATTTTGTACATCTGTTAACAAACGAGTATACCAATTTTATTAAATTAAACATTTACTTATGTTTTAACTAAGAATTATTACTACAAACAAAAAAAAAAANGAGTATACCAATTTTATTAAATTAAACATTTACTTATGTTTTAACTAAGAATTATTACTACAAACAAAAAAAAAAAGGGAAAAATAGGTGTGTTGGTAATGCGTATTAAAAAATAGTTCGAAAGCAGTGTATTATAAAAGNAAAAAAAAAAAAGGGAAAAATAGGTGTGTTGGTAATGCGTATTAAAAAATAGTTCGAAAGCAGTGTATTATAAAAGTGAGTGCGCACGAATGCGGTGCCTCTTAACTTTTGCTTCACTTATCTAATATTGGTTAGGCTTTATTTGCACGATGCAGAGGAATATTTTGAAAGTATAAGAACGACTTCAGATAAGTTGGAAGTAACCTCGAACGGACCAACTGTATTTTTCAGGTACTCTTATGAGTGGCATGGGCATAACCCATGTAACCTTGTCCTTGATCCTGGCCTACTACGGCGGGCGAGGACACAGGCCACTCTGGTTGGCGTTTGGATCTGTCTTGGCGTCGATATCTGCGTTCTTGATGTNGTCTTGGCGTCGATATCTGCGTTCTTGATGTCCGCACCGCATTTCCTCTATGGACCAGGGGGAGAAGCTCTGGCCCTCACTGAAGAGTACTTCGACGCCTCTGTGCTCAACGTCTCTCACACTTCCAGAGGTAAGGGCTGTTCACCATAAAGTGCAAAGGCATATGATACTATTGACCATATGCAGTATCTTCATACTTTGAATCAAACCTTTAAAAAATCACCCCAAGTATGATGTGCTTTGTTTCCTAAATATGCATTGTATCACAAATGTTTTATACTTCTGTTAAAATAAAAATATCTTACTTTTGTTAAAATTATAAATGTACATCTGCTTTATCTATACATTATAATTTTTATTTTATATTTAATTAAAATAAAACAGTAAGAAGATAGGTGTGGTGGTAATTCCTTGTAAGAAATAGTTCTTATGAAAAATTATAATTTAGTGAGTGCGCACGAATTGCGTGCGCTGTCCCTTCGGTGTCATCTTGGAGATTTTGTAAAGCTTTTGTTATATGATGCGGATGAATATTGTGGAAGTAGAACACTATGAGGACTTAAGTAAAGTTACAAGAAACCGGGAATGGACTATAAACACTGAAATGCAAACCCACAGTTAAATTAGTAGCGAATTGAGGAAAATCGTTCTAATTGTTTGACTTTGATTTATGAATATAATGTTTAAATTGATAGCACATTGAAGTATTAAAGTTATGTGTATTTTACACACAATAGAGTATGAATTTGCATATGAGAAACAAATTTTCATTCATAATATTCAAGCGGTTTCATTTGGATGGCGCATGAACTAAGTGATCAGGCCCACGGCAATGCTTGTTTTACATAGGGAAGTAACACAACACGTAGCCATTATGGAAACTCTCTTCTGCTGTACTGGAATTAACAAAGCCGAGGGAAATAAGGAGAGCAGTGACAGGTACAAAAACAAAAACGTAGCAAATACACGGGAATATAAATAAAAGCTCAAAAAATGTGGCGATACATTAATTACAACTAAAATAAAAACAAACAAAAAAACACATTAAGAACTATTACAAACTGAGAACGAATACAGAGACAAAGAAAATGTAAGTGATTTCTCCATGGAGTTGGCAGGTTTCCACCATCGTTGTCCGAGTACGCCTGGCTCTTGAAATCTGGCAGTGTCGAACTCGCAGAAAATCACTACAGTATCCCAATTAGGCAAGCGTACCTAATTTTTGGGTTTGAATTACACGTTATTCTCCAAGGAGCTATTGAACATGTGTCCAATATACAAAAGGTCACACATTTCAGACGAGGCCTGTTCAGTGCTTTCAAGACGTCAGGCAAATTAGAAACACCATTTCAGAGCTTTCTAACATAGTTAAACTGTGCTTTTTCAGAGCACCGTACTTTAAATTATACGCATCATTTACATTGAGAAATATTACAGAACTAACAGTGTCACCGCTTATAGTCCCAAATGTAGACGCAGTACGACGAGAAAACTGCACACCATTTCAGAACCTTGAGCGTAGAGGTGATGGCACACTTGAGGCGCATGTCTGTGCCGTCCTTACCGTTCTTGCACTTCTCAGCCTAAAATGCAAATAATTTCAGGCTCTAAAAAAAATCGAGAGTTGAACACTAGTAAGGCTGTTGAAGAGAGGAAGCACAACAGCTGGTACGGGAAATGCAATACCGTTATCTGTCTGTGCGAGCATGTACATACCTGTCCACAAGTGTTTAAGCAACTTCCTCTGACACCAGCCCACAAGGAAGCATCAACACAGTGACGCGAATTAGGCAACACTGTTCCGCAACTACCTGACACCCGCACTCGCTTTATCTTATCCTTGACGAGGAATGTGTAAGTAAGCGAAGATGGAAGTGAGAGAATGGCATGACGATAGCTGCGATCCAATTCAACTGGCAAGGACTCTTGACAGGTTATGTGCCACTCAAGAATGGGTCGTGTTCGTGACGTCAATTTAAGAGCTGTTCCAATTGAAACGAAGGCAGCCAATACGCCCTCAAATGTCCCCTTCCGTCAAGGACACGAGCGACGTTACCTTCATTCGCCCTTCACTGTAAGTCATGTTTTTCAGTTGTTTATAAACGTTTTCCAACTTCTTCCTGTCATTTGCTGGACATTGTTTTTCGGACACAAACCGAGGCAACATAAGAAAATGTATTAAATAACTGATTGTTTGTTAAATGTGCCGCAAATTGCAAATCGAACACCGGCATTGGAAATTAAACCGACTTGCTCACGAAGTAATTAGCGTAATATTGAGGATTGTGGGTATAGTATATTCGCGTTTTCTTCACAGTTTTTTAATCACCCCATGTAAGATGTAGTTGGTTCTTTACTAAATATGCATGTATTACGAGCGTTTTATACTTGTGTTTATATAAAATACGTTAATTTTTTGTCATATTGAACCTATACTTATATTTTCGCTTTCGATTGTATTATTTTATTTAAAATTAATGCTATAAAACCTGACGTGTAACGTATATTGGAAGTAGAAACCTCGCTTTCACCCCCAAATTTAATACCCCGCGAGCACCATTGACAGGCACACGCGAAGTGAAGCCAGAAGTAGATAGCACGTGCTGGCCATTACACGTGTCGCTGCAGCGCAGGACCTCTCCCTCACCACTCCTAGAAAACTGCGTAAACTTTTACACGCCAGAGAAAATGGCTGACAAGCTTGCAAGCTGTACCATGAGCACTCCTCCTCCCCCCTTCGGAAACTGCGGGGAAACTAGGACACCTACCGCGGAAGGAGAGATGACAGGGTAAGCTTTAGGATGCAGGATACCCCCCAACCTACAAGAACCATGGCGCGTGTAAGAAGTATTCTTTGTTCTGCGTCCTCCTCCAACCTCCCACCAAACAAGAGAGACACGTGTAGGAATCTAGTGAGGGCGTCCAGATAGTTGAAAAGCAATTTTTAGAGACAAGGAAGGGGTCAGTCATATCGAGGCAGTCAGAGGCTGCGATACTCCGCGCCGGGAGAATCAGGTATGTCAGAGCGGGCATCCGGTCAGTTAGAAGCACGAGTTGAGAGAGAGAGAGAAAGTCCGTGCAATAGTTAGCTGAGGCCAGGGAGATCGGACCCCGTCAGATTCAGTCAGTCGCATCAGTAAGTCAGTCAGTTGAATAGTGCAGTTATGTGAGAGGAAGTCTGTCAGGACACCTAGAGCGCTGGGTTCGGGCCTCAGCAGAATCATTTAGACAGTTACCAGAGTTTCGTCGGACGAGTAGTATCACCATGCTGGGATGCAAGTCAGTCAGTCGGTCAAGCCACTCAATCAGTCTGTTTATAATACTCACCAAGGAGGAGGAGTCGAGTGGTGAACTGCAATGAGGAGCTCCATGTCGAGTGAGTGGGAGTAGTCCAGTGCAACCCTGCGCCGAGAGCCAGGGTGGGGGCCTGCCTAGGGTCTCTCGCCCAGACGTGTTAGCGAGGTAATGAGTCAGTTACAACATTATGCTGCGAATGGGGGTCGAGTGGTGAGCTTCAACAAGGAGCGCCATGTCGAGAGGAAGCCAGCTGAGTGCAACAAGCCAACCACAGCCAGTCCGAGGGCCTGTAACAAGGCCACCCATCTCACTGGATCTCAACTACTGCCGGAATCACTACCCTGCAAAAAGTACAGTTAAGTAACAACGTCGTGACTAAGGGACTTTTTCTGTCACCTAATGCCCCCACAGAATTGGAAATGTTAGCCAGAACACTGTAATCAGCCCTTCAGGCCAAGAACTCCCAGGGTCGAGAAAGTATGTGTACTTCATGCTAAAGTGCCTGAAATGTGTGTATAAATACCGTCAAATAAACCTGTTAAAACCCAGATGTGATGAAGTCATTGTTTGAGATATCCTCAACCTTCAAGACACCTTATAGTCTGTTCAATCTAACTTTAACTGAGGACCCTACCATAATTATTTTACATGCTATAAACAGGATACAAAATATGAAACATACCACACAAGATACATTACACAATGATTTTACATACAAACAGTTAGATAACACATATTAGCTTAATTGTAACGTCAAACTAGAGAGAAAACTGGTGTGCTGGTAATACATAGTAAGAAATAGTTCTTGTACAAAATATTATTACACACAGTGCGAACGAATACAGTGCGTTGTCCCTCTGGTGCAGTTTTCTAAACTTTGTTTAAATAAAGTGGAGTAACATCCAACAAATAGAAATCAAGCAGGGATTCAGAACAGTTGGAAGTAACCGAGAATTAACTATACTGAATAAATCAAGGGCCCTTGAAAGAGGGAATGTTGAAGGGAATTGGAAAACATAACTTGTGTAGCTCACATATTTCTGGATGCACACTTGGCTTGATGGAGTAGTAATAGGGACACTATACCTCATGATAAGTGTGTGTTTACAGAAGAGAGACACCTGGTGTGCGACATCGGCAGGAACTCTTCAGCCACGTGCGACGGGAAGCAGCCGTCCATCGTGGGAGAGTTCTCTCTGATACCGCTGGTTCTCATCTTCATCTCGTACATTCTGCTCGGCGTCGGAATACTGCTCAACGTCGTACTAGGCGAGACCTACATCGACGATAACGCCAAGCGCGAGAACACTCCCATCATACTTGGTGAGTCCACCCGCTAATCACGTGCTCATGCCTCGACCACAATGTAGATTCAAGATGAGGTAGACCGATCTCTCTGACTGTGCACAACCAATCTCCGTGTCCCAACATTGAACTGATTTTCTGCCAATATGATAAGCAAAAAAGGGCGGATTAAATTTGAGGATAGAACACTGTTTACTAAACAAGTACTTTGAGATGTTTATTCCTTTAACCAATTAAAAGTGCAGATACATTAAATTCAAATTAGTGAAATTATTTTATACATATAAAAGGGATTTTTTTTTGGAAATAAAGATATGAACAAAACGTTTATCACTGTTGTCGAAGTGAATCTGGCAGTTTTGTACCCTCGGGTTATGTCAATGTTGGTTACTTGCGCAAAAGAAGAATAAGCTGTATACCTTATTTTAAGTCAAGGGTTCACATCCGGCATGTCCTGGCACAACTTAACATACATTAGGGTTGCTAAGTGTCGTGTATTTTTCAGCATTTACAGTATCCTGAGGCTGATAGAATTACCCCTTTAGACAATGGGTGGGGTGACATGTTTTATATGTTCTGAAATCGCTGAGAACCATTTTAAAGGTTGGTTGGTCTGCCGAGACTAACATTTTGATATAAGGAGCATGTGTAACGAAACGTCAACCTATCAAGCTACAGCCATAAAACGATGTTCGGGCTGGAGTGGAGTTAGCCTGCATGCGGATAGCAGACGGCAGCCACCGATCCTGTCACCTGTCAGTCAACAGCTAATCGCAGTGCATAAACAAACAAAGAAATGTGAAGCATGACCCACCTTTACTGGAGTTGTTCGAAGTGAGGTCCTCCGAATTGCAAGCAGGCAATAACGTGACCAAACATGTTGTTAGACTCTTTCTTAAAATTACTGCGTACTTGTTGAAGGTTTTTTTTTGCATACCTGAAGGGTAGCTTAACATTTTTTGGTAGAATATAGGCTATTCACGGTAAAGTGAACACTTTTGAAAGCCCTCTCATTTGGGTTAATTGTCAATAAAAATGTTTTATTTTGTCCTTCGACATTAATTTCCGAGTGCGTTGGAATATACAACCTGCGTTAACTTCTTAAGTGGCAATATTTATTTGGCAATGTGATTGAAGGGTAAAAAATAGCGATTGGAAAAAGTTACTAGGGCTTCAAAAGTGCTCACTTTACCGTGAACAGCCTATAACTACTGGAGTTAGGAGGGGAAGCGGGTTCAAGGTTTATGCCGGCCCCTTGGCCTTTACGCTCTACAAAAAAAACTTGAGTGTACAAGGAACCTGCATCAATAGATCCAACTGAGGTTTTGGAGTGCTAGACAGCGTTTGTGGCCAGTCCCTCCACTCCAGTTAAATTAGGACTAAGCTAGTAGAAGAGTCGTTGTAAACTGACAAGGCCGTCGGAGGAAACCATGACGATAGCAATGATGGGTCGGATATGCTAGGAAGGAAGATATATAAACCATGCAGAGTTCAGCATTTATCTTTAGCAAGTGTACAAAGGCGAAATATAATGAGGAGTGGGGCGTCGGTTTTCGTAATCCCACTGTTAAATAATATTGTCCCCAGGTGGTTGCCCGAAGGTGGGATAGATCATCTTTCAGCCTGCTTTCCCTTGCTGCCATCTGGTGGGCAGCGTTATGTAAGTTTAGTCAACTTGCTATTTTCAGAAGTCTTCATATTCGAATGACTTTTTCGGCCGACTGATTGGTTCGCCTGTGAGACAGAAAGCACACAGCCACTGTTGCAGGGATACAACGCACCAACACAGGTTCCCCCTCAGCTCAACTGAAATCGGTACGAACGCAGCAGCTTGCTGTAGGCACCAGTATNGGCACCAGTGTTGAGCTATGCTCCAGATACCACTCTACCGGTCGCCATGAATGATCCGTGAGAGGTTGGGCGTACACTGTGTACCGCACTGCCCAACAGAGTGATCGTTTCCGATGCGCGAATTCCTTGTCTATTTCTTGTAATTGCTTCAATCTTGCCAGTCTTGCGGGTATCTTGGTTCCAGGTTTGTTCGGCTCTACGTAGAGTCGTTTTAAGTAGCCAGCATCGCGATTCGATGTGATTATTAAATAAGGTAGCTTTTCGCCTTGGAAGTATTGCGGACTCCTGTATTCCCAACGCACCTCTTGGTCGTGGTTCCTTAGAGCAGCGGATTTGTAAATTTGATTTGCAAGATGTTTAATGTGTTCGCGAATAAGGAGATATTACAAGTGAGCGTGTAGTAGCGCAGTTGGGATTTAACGAGGTACAATAACACCTCGCTTGAGAGCCTGGTTTTGTAGTACCTTTAGAAGGTACATATGTTATTGTGCTGCATAGCCTCAGGCTGGGACTGCATATGTTATTATTGGTCTTAAAAGTGCCATGTATAGTGTAATTCCTACTTTTTTTGACAGTTTATGTCCACTTTTTTGTTTGGAGGTGGTACAGATGAAACAGGCGTCCTGTGGTCTGTCTCACGTTGGTTGCCGAGTCGAGTATAACTCCAAGGTATTTAACTTGGTTTCAATAAACTATGGGCGCACCAATTAGCGTAGGCGGTATAATGTCCGGAGGTATTCTGCGTCTCGTAAACACCACAGCCTCCAACTTGCCTACATTTATCTTGATACGCCATGTTGTAAACCATTGTTCCATAGCATCCAGTACAGTTTGTACCAAGACTACTGCGACAGTGGCGCGCAGGCAGGAGATAAAATGGACTGTGCCGTCTGCATAGTCATCGATCTGTGTGACATCTGTGTTAGATGTGTGATAGGTATGTCTGAGATGTTTAAGTTTAAAGATCAGGGCTTACGAATGAGCCTTGTGGCACATCTGCTTATATATTGTGTGGCTGTGATTTCGCCCCAGGAACTGTTACTATTCAGTAGCAGGCACTGAGGTACGAATGTAACGGGTGCGTGTTTCAGTAAGGTATACCTGCTCTGTGTAGTTTATAAAAACGTTCCGCGTCCCGGATTCGGGCGAACTTCTTATTGAACTCTGGGAACACAGCGACTGTGTATTGAGATCGTTGAAGCCATGAGTATTGTGCTTCACAATACGAGCCAACTGTTGCGTTGTGGAATGCTTGCGGAGAAAAATTAACTTCTCACTGACCAGAATATTGCTTCCATGTGTTTGTAATTGTATTTGCCTCAGAATGACACGCCCAATGATTTCGACATTATACTAAGAAGACTGATGGGTACGTGGATATTTAGTAGAGTTGGGACTTTTTCAGGATTCAGGAAAATTATGGCCTGGGTACTCTTCCACTGTGCGGGAAAGTAATGTGTCCACATTATGTGTTCTTTGCACTCGGCTAATGCATCACGGTGCATGTGTTTTAATACAACTGCTTGTATTTCGTAGTACCCCGGTTTGTTCCAATTATTCTCCACTTGTGAGAGTGGGAAGTGACCTCGGGACTGTGGCCACCAGGGCCTCGACTCGTTGGTCTACTTCTCTAATATTATTTGTTGAACGCCTAGGAAAGCGGCAAGAACTCTCGCAGTCAAACTCTCCGCAATTAAGCTTGACAACCTGGCGAATCACAATGAAACATTCACGTCTGGGAGTATACATGCTCGGCTCCGCACTGCACCCATGTACTCCGTTCGGCTAAGGTTTATTCCGCTCAGGTTTGGATGCTAATTATTTTAGTTTGGCAGCTAAACTTTTTCGCCACAAGGTAAGGGCTACGGTCGCATGTGGACCAGAATTTACCTATTTTCAGCTTAAAAATACAAGAAAATAATTGCAATATTCATTAAAACATTTAAAGAATACATACTTAGGTAAGTAAAAACACTCTCTTCTATTATTATTTACGTAGCTTAAAATTGTAATTATAGGTGACCTCCTTGGAGCACTGCACACCTAGCGGTAGAAATTATCCCTATGCCAAACTCTCCCATTAGAAACTCGTTTTGTTCTTAACCGGAATCGAATTAACCTTAGCTCGGACTTCACGCGAATGGCACAAGAGAAGCAAAAAATTAAAACTAAGCGTGCATCGTTGGATGTCTGTAGTTTGGTAGGGAGACGTTTCTCTACACACGTTTTTATATCAAAATTTTTATGTCAGTGTTCCCTTCCACCTCTTAAAAGTATGCCCAAAAATTTCCGGAAACGCTGTATGCTGTATCTCAGAATTCTTAGAAAACTTACGGAATACGTAATGAACTCACTGTCGGCGATTTACCACTTCAGTGATTATAGGTACCTTTACGCTGCCGCTCTAACAAAATGTCAGAATATTTTTTTGGAACCCAAAATGGTGATGAACTATCTGAGGCCACAAAAATGTCTACATATATTTTTACGTTTATACGTCCAGATAAATAATGATTGCTGTTTACTACTGATTTTTGTACATCGCAGATAGTATTTCAAACTGATAATGAAAAAATTTGTTTTTATTGTTGCATAGGGATTGGATGTGAAACAAGTTGTTGGAAGTGTCTGTTATGGCAAACAAGGCCACCCGTAAACATACCATTCGCAATATCTTCACACTTTTTGAACCAAACCTTTGAAAAATCAATACATGTATGAATTATATAGCTGTTTCCTGAATATGTCATGTATCTCGAAGTGTTTTATACATTTCTTCAAACGAAATTATAATTTTTTAAAATTAATTGAAGTTTTACTAATTTTTTTTTATAAATTATGATATTTTGTCCATTATTAAACTAAACCAATGCAGAGAGGAAAACATGAATTGGTAATACCACGTAAAAATATTTCTCAAGCAAAATATTAAATTTTGTGCTCACGAATGTTGTGCGCTGTCTCTTCAGTGTAGTGTTCCAGACGTTGTTGATCTTTGTTTGCTTGTGGCAGAGAAATAGACTGAAAGTAGAACTTCGGCACGGCCTTAGAACAGTTGGAAGCAACCATATTGCAACAGTTTTGTTGCAACGAATAGTTATTTCTCTTTTTGTTTCTTTGCAGGAATGATTTGGTCAGTGAGGGTACTGGGGCCAGCGATCGGTTATATATTCGCATCGTTCTGTCTCAACTTGTACGTCGATCCAACACTGACGCCAATCATTGGGACTAAAGACCCTCGCTGGCTGGGAGCTTGGTGGCTCGGTGAGTTTATCTACTTTGTTTATTTCATTTCTCAATTTGCATACCTCACAATAGCAAAACTCTACGACATGCGTTGTTGTCCGTTTTAAAATGGGTTCAGGACTTAGGAACATAAACTTATAATAGAAGATTATCGATTGGAAAAATGTGTAAGTATACCGTCTCAGTACTAACTAAAGAATTGATCACATCTTACAGAATAAAACAGTTGTGTTAGTAAATACCCATGTACACTAATATCTATTAGCAATATACATCGCTACTTACACTACTGAATATTCCATCCATCACAAGAGATTTATATATCTGTTAAAAGGAAAGTATCTCATTTTTCGTTAAATCAAAGTTTTAATAGTATTTTATTTATAAATAAACACCTTTAATTAATAACAAAAATAAATACAAACAGTGAGAAAACATGCGTGTTGGTAGCGCCTATTAAGAAGTAGGTCTCATGCAAAATGTTATTATAGGTGAGTGCGCACGGATTCGTACTTTGTCTATTGGTGAAATTTTCTAGGCTTAGTTAAGCTTAGTTTGCGTTAGTGTCTTAAACTGTGCTAAAAAAATTACTTTAGAAAAGTGTGGAGTAACCATGAATGAAATATAGTTATATTTCATGCATGCGTGAGTGCATGGACGCTCTGCCATTACAAATATTAAGGTCTCACCCTTACCTAGGACATCGTATTCTTCTCCTGGTTTTAAGGTAAGTTATAATAAAAATGGTTACAACCGTTGTTTGACTAGTTCGCACGAAAGGATGAGTTCCTCGTGGCTGCAGGTTGGATGATCCTGGGCGCGGTGAAGCTGACCATCGCGGGGCTGATGGCCTTCTTCCCCAAGGCCATCCCCACTAGCCAGGACAAGGATGAGGTCCTGTCGCCCACCACGTTGGAGATGACCAGCAGCCACTGCGAGGATCGTCTGCAGGAGCAGGAGCCGCTCAGTCCTACCCCTCCCGCACTACCAGCCGACATCCCCCTCGAGCAAGTCGACGACGATGGCAAGTGCAGCCACTGGTAGAAAGAGAATAAGTGCACTTCGCTGGGAGAGAAATTAAACCATGTGTGGCTATGTTGGCGTCACGACTCTGGGTTTTCTGTGAATATGCACTGCAAAATATACTTACAAAGCTTTCTGCATCACAGAGGAAAGCATTTTTTGAGGCGGTTTATTTTACACTAATAAAATCATCTTTTAATATAATGGGATGATTTAAATTGTTGCATTTAGTTTTTTAAAGGTTTTTCTTAGTAAATTTTTGTTTAATGACAATAGTATATTAACGTTACCAGGCATAATTATTTACTTGATTTATATGCATATATATATTTATTTACGCACATAAAAGTATTTGTTTGTCGCGTCTCCTTAATATTGTACCTATTACAATTTATAATTTTTATACGAATTTTAACTCACTTCAAGAGTACTAAATTTTGAATTTTTTAGTTTTTGTTTAATTTGTTTTTGTAACTTTGTTGAACAGTAATTAAATATTATATCTGCAGTTTTACTGTAGATAAGACTAGTACAGTGATAACTAATTTAAAACCTGTAAAATGAAACTTTATAATATAATTTACCTACATTATAATAAAATCAGCAGAAAATGTTACGATTTGACAGGACTAAAGTTTAAAACCATTTAAAATTTAATTTCTATGAAACCAAATCAAAGTTTTTAAATTTAAAGTATCGTACTCTCCTTCTAAATTATGTATTCTTTCTATGATTCAATATCGAACATAACAGTAATTAATGCTTAGTCGTCACTCGTGTGGCAACTATAACAAATTAAAGGTGTTTACACACAGTAAGTGTCAGAATCGCAGCTTCTAGTTCTTATCTGACTTGTTCAAAGCCCACAAAAATCATAAAGCGTTTTTCTTTTGGTCTTCTGTGCAAATTCGTGCGGCGTGTTGTAAAAACACTAGACTAACAGTTCTGCTAAGACGTAGGGCGCCGTATGAAACAACTGCCAACAGCTAACAGCTACAGCTACGTGTTACGTACGCCTTACGTGTGAGGACGTAGGTAGTTAATACATTGCAGGGAGACAAAGTGTGACACATATGTAAATAATTTAAGTAAGTGACAGAAGAACACACATAGATTACACAATTAAAAAATCCAAATGCAGAACTCCAAAATTAATATTTGGAGAAAATCTACTTGTACTTGAAATTATTATTCAGCAGAGACGTTGACAGAAAAATGTAAAATTATATCAGTTTTCTTTAAATCAGATAAAATGTGACAAGAAAAAATATTCAATTTGCAGAGTAGATTTTTTGTGCGGCCTCGGTAACCCTTGGATCTGTCGTGACTGAGGTGTTCTATTTTACTTTAGACTTCTAAGCTCCAAACTAGCTCAAGGTTTTGAAGAGTGATTTTTTGCTTACAAGGTGACCGTTGGTAACTTATTCGGAGTAAGTTCAACTTGATTAAAACATTTATTATTTATTCTCTGCTTCTTAATTAAAACATTCTGGAACTTAGGTGATTATAATTTCAAAAACTAATAATTCTCCAAGCTCTAAACTTTTCTGTTGATCTCGTCGTCGACAGTCTATCCCTTTGGATAAGGCAGGACCTCACATCGCTGACATCCCTATTCAGGTGCTCAGGCCTGTAACGCTATTTTGGTCCCAGCACATATTAGCACACGCGAGAACTAATTTCCCTGAAAATATACGCTGGCGGATCGAAACAGGCCTACTTCTTCCTTAAACTCACCTCACGTCTTCGTCTCCTTCGAGAAGACCTGTTTTCAGGTTGGAACTCGGGTCCTATTTATATAATTTAATTTATAACCCTGCGCGCCAATCTCACCTGGGCTAGCGTCCTGCCTGCAATCACCATAATGGATAAAAATTCTTTCAAATATTTAATTAAAATGACGCCGTCTAGAACTGACCAATGACGAGAGAGCTGGAAGCAAGAACTACTGAACATGTCACTTAGTTTCAACGGCAACGGATCAATAACAGATAATATAATGCCTTCTTGACAAAGAACAAAAATGACAGACTGGGAAAAAATATTAATGTGCTTACAATAAAATAAATATAATAAAATTAAAGCTAGCAGTGAAACAACAAACCAATTAATATAATTAGTATGCCATTGAAAATAATATCTGCGAAATCATATTCCGCATAACAAATACATAAATTAGTAAATAATTAAAATTTTCATATGGCCCTAATTAACGAAGTTAAGGTGTACATAATTATATTCAGAACTGTGTTCCTTTTGAAATGTCAACAAACCACTCTACTGCAGTAAACATATACAGAAAGACAGTGATAAAGTAACATCATTTCGTGTTAGCTACGTACAAATATATTTGGTCTAGGGTTAGCTGAATAATTTTGAACGTCATCTTAATTCCTTCTTTTAATCCATCACGTACATTTTTGCTGAACATATTAAATAACAGTGACGTGTAGCTTATGTCATGTATTCAGGCATCGATGAAGTGAAAACAGTAAATATTCAGAAAGATAAATGATTTTTGTAAGGTCAATTGATAGTCTGTTGTGTAAAAAGAACGTTTTAACGGTAGGAATTTGTAACATAACATTTTTATTTACATTTCAACTACCGAAACTACTTTTAAAATTTTAGCGCATACATTACTATACTGAACAATGTTTTCGCACAGGGGCATATCAGTTTTAAGGCTGAATATTTTTTTAAATGTCGATTTTCAAAACCGCGCCAGATAGATGTAGACTACGGCGTTCCAACTGTTCAACAAAGAAAATAATCTGTGTATTTTTTCTGCTTTGAAGGTTTCTTCAAATCATTATGGCGACTTATGAGAAACCAAATCGTAGTCTACAACGCCTTTGGCAGCGCGTTATCCCTATTAGTCGCCACGAGCACGATGACCTTCTCGGTGAAGTACTTGGAAACGCAGTTCCACACATCAGCAGCGGGTGCCAGCATTATATCAGGCGAGTGGTCGTCGTATATCTTTAGATTGTTCACAGTTATCTAAACACTTTTGAATTCAACCTTTAAAAACTGTCACTGTACCTAAACTGCATATTATCTTACGGACACACCGACTGGGATGTTCCCAGTAAAGTTGGCAACGACGGACGGAAAGTAGTTTTGTGTCAAAATGTTGAATTAAAAGTGTTAGGTAAACGTTTGTGAAAACTGAGATGGTTTTTCTTACTTCCTGGTTTTCAATGCATATAAGTGTAGGTACTAATTAGACAATTGATAAAAGATTTACTTTTAAAATAATTTGGTAGTTTCATTTGATCGACGCATGAGTAAAGTGATGAGGCGCATGGCAATGCTAATCTTACACATGGTAGAAGAAAACACAATGTGCGTAAACGTAAATCTTAAGCGGGGCTTTAAAAATTGCCTTTGATAAACCAAATAAATATCATTATCGTTAAAAGCAGCAATGCCTAAATCGGCCATACTACTTCCTCGTGTTCGGCAAGTACTACGTCATTCCTGACGTCACAACCGCGTGTCTTTCTAACGGTGGTCTGTGGAAAACACCTGTGTTGTGTTTCTCAGGAATGCCCTGGGCGATTTGTCTTGAGGAGAACGTCCTCAGTTTTAATCGAGATTAAATAGGCTGACGCTGAATTCAGTGATATTAGTGGAAGTTACGGACAGTGGAAACAGCTGCCACCACTACCTATTTAGTATGCCCTGGGGTCAATGCTGTCACGAGACTGGGAGCCGCAGTTCCCATAACACATTTGAGTGGGTTTGCAAATCTAGTTTCCAGCCGGACAGACTTGGGTCTAATCGCACAGCCTGCGGCAGGACACAGTTATCGTATTTGAGCTGGTATCAGCAAGGGAGTGAAGCTCCCCTCCAGTCCTCCGACTGGCGTGTTGTAGTGTCGTGATGTCTGCAGAACACGTTGTAGTGATGCAGACAAGTGGCTAGTCAACCTCGCGTGTAGTATGTCGGCGAGTCCCTACAACCAGAGTCTCTGACCTTCGTCAAACTCGCAATAAGTCTTGGCCTTGCAGCTCCGCTAACTAGGGCCAGCCCTCGGACTTATTCTCCTGTTATTTAATAGTGTGGCGTTTGTGAAGTAAAGTTGCGTGCTGCATGCGCGCAGCGAGAGTTGTTTACAAGAAAGGCTGGACATTCCCGCAACGATACTTCGAAAAATGGTATGTGACAAAGATGCTCCTCCACCATGATCTTGAGTGTGCTTTCTTGGACAATCGGGTCGTGTGTATTTTGACGTGCACTGGAAAATGGCCGAATCGTAAGAATACGGACATCGTCTCTGGAGTACTCATGAGTAAGTTACATTACGATGCTCGCACAAACACACATCAAAGGATAAGTGGCCTTAATGTGTAACTCAACGCTTCATACTGGATTAATTGGTTTTATTCTTGATCGTTCGTGTTTCCCGAAAGTGCGTTTATAGCGAGATAGCTATTTACCTTACCCTGCAGTTCATAAAAAGGGAACTACGAACTTATAGTTCTGTCACTAAATTTATTCCGCAAATTTTTGGTGGTACTGGTATTGTGACATAACAGTGACTTCGTGGTTTAGTTTTTTTTATCTGTACTGTTGTATAAAGTCTGTAGCTAGTTCGCTGTTGACGAACTTAGGGAATTTTCATACTTAAAAACGAAAAATTACAAAAAACAAACAATCAAATAATCCTATAGAGACGGAAGCTTCTACTTAAATTTGTCAAGCCTGGTGGTCAATATATTTCTCTTCGCAGAGAAAGTCGATATCACGATGTGCTTTATACATTGAAGTAAATTATTTAAAACAAGGAAATTCCTCACATGCAGGAGACATCATTGGTTGTTGAAACTATAATTAATTGGCGAATAAACAATCGCTGCTTATAACATCAAACATTAGCACATGTTTATTGGTCACGAGATATGGCAGAGATAAATGTAACTGTTTTAGTTCTAAATAAAGCAGTTGTTCATTGCCTTATTTAACACTTGCATTATTGTATACACCTGAAAGAGTTAAAATATTCAGTACCGCATTTATTTATGGTTTGGAATGCTGCAATAGAATAATATTTCTGTGCGGTCTGTTCTTATTCTAGTTAAACACTTGCTAAACCACTCACAAACCACTATAGCCTTAGCAATGTCCGCATATCACGCTACACTCTTGTCGTGTAACGCCTTTTGAGTAGAAGCCTCGCTGACCCCCTTCGCGAGCGCCCACCAGTTGACACGTGTCACGAGGCAGGTGAACGGCCAGAACGGATCGCAGTTACACGTGTCAAGGTTGTGCCGAGTAAGAGCTGGCATATCACCGGAGCACCCGGATAGTGCTACGTACATACGTAGGAAAGCGGGAGAAATCGCAGAGCCAAGCAAGAGCACCTATAGCAAGCCCGTGATATCAGCTGAGCGCCGAGATATCACAAAATAATCATGTGTATTTCGCCGGAAATCAGAAAACACGCACCGGGGAGAAATAGCTGACAGAGTAAGCTAGGGGCAAGGTGCCACCTTTACCCCCATCCCACAACCTTCAGTAAACCGGGCACGTTTTGTGAAAGGAATTGTTCTGTTTTCGTCCCACCACCCCCTCCCCCAACAAGGCGAGACATGCCCAGACTTAGGGAGGGAAACAGGAGAGCATATAAGGGAATTTACGCGAGAAGAGGGGTCCAGTTCATGATCACCGCGCCGAAGGAATAGTTGCGTCAAGGAATCGCGAGAAGACGTTAGCACGAGTCCGAACCGCTGTCCAGTGAGACGACACCAAATGCGGGCCTTTTTCCAAGGCCTACCACTTCGCCGGAGCTCATCCCCAGATGGCAGAATACAACAGTAAGTGGATAAGTATCAAGTCGCCGTCCATAGAAGCCCCACTCCTCTACGAAGTCGCCCCAGTTAATACAAGTAGCCAAATTAGAGTACCACACCTCGCAAGTGTTCCTGTATGTTATTTTTGTTGAAACTCGATACAATATAATTATCGAGTTAAGTGAAACGTCAAAAGACTACCTTATTGAAAAACCTTTAACCTTCTAGGCATCTTATAGTCTTTGCCGGGAGGAATTAACTACGACCCTTTAAACCAACCATATTCCACAGGTGGGGAATAGCGTCACTCTGTTGCTTAACATGTACCCATGCAGTTTTACAAGGTACCCCTAAAAGAGTATTAATTTGTCAACTTTATAAAGTAGTTGCATTTATGTATAATGTCTAGAGTGTATCAAGCACTGTTTTAAAAATCCTCCGCATACAGCCTAACCTACAATCTCCTAAAGAAATGATGACAAAAAGCAATATTTTCCTGATGAATGTCGAAATGTCTGATATCAATATATCTTACAACAAACTTCCTTATGGGGTCGGCTTCACCAGATATGCAGAAATTCTTCTTTTCCGCGTCATAATTTCGGAATTCGGAGTAATCTCTAAATAGTATTTAAAAAAGTCGCTCATCCGCGTCTGTCTGTGTATTCACTTAGTACTTCTAAACTACTTAATGAATTTCGATGAGTTTCTCAACATCATTTAGAGAATTTCTTGAGAAATGTTTAAGTATATAATTCATGTCTATTAAATGTTAGGATAGTAAATAAATATAGAACCGTTTGTAATCAAGTCGAAAACCCCAGCTTTTAGGGCGCTTACGTGGCTTGTGCTGACTAAACCATAAGAGATACATCAAATATATGTACTACAGAATTGTAGCTCTCAAATATTTACAAAAAGTTCTTTACTGCATATCTTTTAAGGATGACCCACAGTAACAATTTTCTGTTTCAAAGTAACTCTGTTAAAACTTAATTGTAACTGGGCGAAGCCGGGCTTGTTTCCTAGTTACTTATAATTTACTGTTATATAAATATCCATTTAAAGAGTTGTTTAATATTTTTGTGCTAAATTTAATTGTGTGTTATCTGCTATTTGTAAAACGTCAGGAAATTATGTATATTATGTCAATAAGTCTCTGCCTTTTGCAAGCAGTTTATAACATACTGTGGAAATAAGATACAAAAGTANTATGTATATTATGTCAATAAGTCTCTGCCTTTTGCAAGCAGTTTATAACATACTGTGGAAATAAGATACAAAAGTATTAAACAACTAGTAAATTGTAAATTTTCTATAATAAAATATTTCCAATAATACCTCTGAAACTGGAATCAAAACTCGAAAACAAAGAATTTCTTTATAGGTAGGGACCCGGAAATTTCGCGAATTCCTTCGAAGACAAGCTAAACTTCAAAGACATAAACATTTGTCTTTCTGTTGTATTGGATGGCAGTTTGTAAGCCTCGCCTTAAACGAATTCGAGCTAGTAGGTAACATGCAAGTGAAATAGGAGCTAATACCGTGCTACCTGGTCTGAGTTTAAACTGACACTACAGCCAATAAACAACTAACTGAGACTCGAGTACACAAAATATATTGAAGTCTAGCTTGATGCCGGAGGAATCCACGAAATTCCCGGTCCTCTAATAACAGGTGAAGGCAAGCTTTGAAGCACAGTTTTTGTGTGCAGGCACAGTGATGACTCTGGGGTCGGTGACCAGCCACTTGGTCTCTGGCGTCGTCATCGGCAGGCTGAGGCCGAGCCCTAGCTTCATCCTCGGCTGGAACATGGTCGTCGACTTCCTGGACGCCTCCAGGTTCATCCTCTACATCTTCCTGCCCTGCGAAAGCACTGCCACCCTCGTCAACGAGGGCGCCTACCAGTAAGTGCGTCACACTCTCGACGTCCACGGTGGGCCAGGCCGAACACGTTCTTAAGGTCCNACGAGGGCGCCTACCAGTAAGTGCGTCACACTCTCGACGTCCACGGTGGGCCAGGCCGAACACGTTCTTAAGGTCCCTGCCTACCTGGCCTTTGAACTGCGCTGTAGTGTGTTTAGAATACAGTTTTCCCACAAAACTGTTAAAGTTGCGTCCAATCTACTGATCTACGTAAAGAACACATATTTCAGACGAGTGCTGTTGAGTACTTTCAAAATGTCAACCACTTTATAAACAGCATTGCAGAGTACTCAAAAACGGNCTTCAGACGAGTGCTGTTGAGTACTTTCAAAATGTCAACCACTTTATAAACAGCATTGCAGAGTACTCAAAAACGGGATTTTCAAAGCGGTATAATTAAAACTGTGTGCGTCAGATACACAAAATTACTCAATGGTCTTGTAGTGGACGTTCCGACAGTGAAACCAGAACACTGCACGCCAGTCCAGAGCCTTGCGCTTAACGGCGATATCACCCTTGATGCACGTGGCAGCGTCACCCTTATGACTACCGCGCTTCTAGCCCTCAAACGCGGGAAAAACCTCCAGGAAGGCGGGAGCCTAACGGCTTATATGCTGTTCACGGTCAATATAGACAAGGTCAGATATAGATAAACTTAGATTTAGACAAAATTCACGACTTAAGTATTCATTACATGAAGAGAGGGATCGAAAATTTGGCCTTTGCTAGATAAACATTTGGGAATACGGAAATTATTAATTATGCTTTTGGATCGTTCCCCCAACAAAAATAATTCTTATTAACTGAAATAATCATCTGGTATGTTATACAGAAGTATGGTTGCTGCTACCATGAAACCATATTACAATACTGTTCTGTGTCACTTCTCTGCTGATTTTTTTTTTCCTTGTATCATATCGGCAAAACTGTCACGTCTATGAGATAATATAAGCTAATTTTACTTTCTGTGTACGTAGTATTTTTTTCTTCTGTATACTAAGCAACATTCTTGTTTTGCTCTTAATATTTCACTTTGTTTGTGAATATCTAGTTTCGAAGTTAACAGATGTACGAACTGCGAAATTATTTCAATCCTGTTTCCCCACTCCTTGTTACAAGCTTCTATGAAGCGACATATCTACGATTCTCCTGACAAGATGTTTAATGAATTACATATGACGTAAATATTCTATACCACAAAAAGCAAATACATAACGCGAATCCAGCACGCCCAACAAAATCAACGAACATCAAGTCTCGATATTCGATCACGATTGCCGTTGGAAAGTACAGCACTCAAGCATTGGTTGCAACACACATTGAAATACGTTCAAACTGAAGAAATACCATTGGTAAAATGGACACAGTTTGACACATGACGCGTCCAGCCAAAGAACAGAGCGACGATTTCAGAACCTGCCAGAATGTGCGTCAAATGCTCATACTGACGCCACCCGAATATTTCCTTCCAATGACGCACGTGCTAGGGGATGGAGAGAGGCGCTCACCAGCGCGTGAGGCTTGCGTCCTCTGATCGACGCACGCCGAAGTTTTGACGTGAATCGGGTTGCCAATGATGTAGGGAATTCCTCGAGGGTACGGGATGTAGGCCAACAGGGAGGTTAGAGGTCAGTCGATCCAGAGGACTCAAGAGACGCGGTGTTAGCGTCAGGGGTGCGACCCAGTTGGACGTAAGCACCAGAGAGAAATCACGGGACGCCGAGCTCGCTGAGAGACGCCCCAACACGACTTCCCAGGACGCGAAGCCGAGACGAAACCAGCACACAGTGGCAGCTCAGTTAAGTAACCGCGCCTCCAAATCCAACCACTTTTCCCCGACGTTTATGAACTAAAACTCTGACCTGTAGGCCTCCGACGGGTGAGGGAAAGGGGAAGGAAGCGGAACCCAAGAGTGCAGTGTACCATACCAATACAGTGAGTGACGTAATGACGCAATAAAATAACTGTTTAACTAACCGAATCAAAAGTAGAAGTGTTTATTAGCCGTCTGATTTCACCCCCTGAGTATGTGTTCAGTTCGCTTACGCAATAAGGTTAACCAAGTGATATAGTGCTCCATCACTCTGTAGATCACATACAGAGTGGAGAGCAGACTGTGACGTGACAAGTTATATAAAATTTTCACAAACACATGACAAACAGCAAGTGACCTCAGTAATCTTATTAACACATACCTCATGATGTAGTTCATTCTGGAGTTTTACAAGCGTTTAAATACGTGTGTGTCTTATGATTATATGTATATCCGCATACGTACGAAGACATGCGTGTGCATATATTACATCGTTAAAGCACTTAAATTCTGAATTGTAAACTGAGGAACGCGACACTAGAATAACAAAATATTCGAATTAATTTTTCTTTATCAACTTTGACAGCCATTCTCAGATTTCAAAATGAGTTTTCCCACTTAGCACCTTCGCACATGTCAATGGCATGTATCGTCGTTGGTACTTGAACACATCGTACTCAAGAATAAGGCCCAGAAGGAGACGAATGCCACATAATTTCCGTTAATAAGTACAAGTAGGAACAAGTTTATAGAACAAATTTTTTTATTTATATTTCGAATTAAAGAAAGTGAAGTAAATTTTATTGGAAAATTCAAGTTCTTCCACACTAGTCTGTATATCAATCCGTCCTGTTACATAATAATGAATAACATTTCCAATAGCCAAGTGGCAGGTTTTTGTTTTCTTCACTGTCTTCATATTATAAGCACATACTTCACCCACGTATTATTTTCTGTCATTGGGAATTTCCCTTTCATGCTTTATTTTCAGAACTGACTTCATGAACGAGTGCAATTACAACTGTGGTTGCAAAGGCATGAAGTATCAACCTGTTTGTTTTGCGGAAAGAGACATAACATTCTACTCGCCTTGCCACATCGGATGTCAAGACACTTACCTGGATAGCAACATCTCCAAAACGGTAAGCCATAATTCTGGTAGGTTCGGTCATGTTAGTATCACTTGAATGGAATAATAAAGGTTGTTCACGATTACTGAAAAATTTTCTAAAGCCCTGCTAAATTCTACTTCCAGGATATTGCTCCGCCTCATAAAAAAAAACCAGGTATTGAAATTTACATCTAAGAGACATCGCAACGGATTTGTGCGCATTCGACTTAATATTACTTTGCAAAAGAACTATTTATTACTCGCAGTAAATAACAAAGCTTTTATCTCTCAACTTTTTTCTTATTAAGTATAAGTGAAATACTATAATTAATGTTTACAATATAAGTAAATATTGAAAATAAGAAAAAACCAGAAACTCTTATTTTAACACGTGTACAAACCGCTTGTAACACGTGGCATATTATTGATAGAACCAAACACGACATACATAGGCCGATTTCAAAATTGGTATAACAAGTGTAAAGAAATCACAAATAGACTATAGTTTGACTTTTTCATCTTNGTGTAAAGAAATCACAAATAGACTATAGTTTGACTTTTTCATCTTATTAGATTTTCTTGCTTGATACTTGATGCTGGATGACAGTGCCGTGAGCCGAATTCCACCAATCACGCAAGCCACATATAAGTATACATGTGCACTGGGCACTGTGCCCGGCTGTGTATAGGCAGTTCACGGTAATGTGAGCAATTTTGAAGCCTTTGTTAATTTTTCTGATCAAATACTTTCTATACTTCCGCCACTTTAAAGATAAATATTCCAATTTAAGTTTTAAAGACAGTGTATATATTTCACCGGACTTGAAAGTTAAAGTATAAGACTAAANGATAAATATTCCAATTTAAGTTTTAAAGACAGTGTATATATTTCACCGGACTTGAAAGTTAAAGTATAAGACTAAAATAAGATATACTTATTGAAAATTATTGTAAATCCGAGAGATTTAAAAAGTTTCCACTTTACCGTCAACAGGCTATACAGTGCCAGACACACCGGTTCCTGTGCCACAAGTCCACGATAACATAAACAAAGTCTCAGTGGGTTAACACCTCGCCTCGACGTGCGCACAAAAACGGGCCGTCAAGAAGTGGTTGACGTGCAGCATCCCGGACGTGTGGGGCAACGCTTCTTCGGCGGCGTCCAGTAGCAGCTTCTTCAGCACGCCGCAGAGGTTCCTCGAAGGCGCTGATAAGGTGGTCTCCNCTCTTCGGCGGCGTCCAGTAGCAGCTTCTTCAGCACGCCGCAGAGGTTCCTCGAAGGCGCTGATAAGGTGGTCTCCAACGGACCCTGCCCCGTTTCCTGCGCCACCATCTTCTATTTCTACGTCATATCCGGCATCTGCATACACCTGCTGGGCGGCTTCGGCCGCATCGGCACCACCATCATCGACTTCCGGTGCGCTGTAATAAATATAATGTGCAAAAGTTCTGTATAGCTAAGAAAGTAATTTGAAGGTGCTGATCTGGGTGAGTGCTTATATTCACAATAGAATTTTATTACAGGAGATCGGCTTTCAAGACCTCGATTTTCAGAGCAGCTAATATATCTCCGCTCCACTCTTTTCAAGAGAATATGTATTGTTCCCTAGATGCAATTATCATTATAATTTTAAAAATTGCTATAATTTTATAAATATTATTGTTATCATTGTAAGAACTAGGCATATAATATAAAATAACGTAGATCAAGCATATTTGATAAAAAAAATATCGAATAAAATATTTTTTAAATAAAAGTGAAGAAGTTCCCCTACTCAATATATCCCTTCATTTATATGAGGCAGTTTTTTTNTAAAATATTTTTTAAATAAAAGTGAAGAAGTTCCCCTACTCAATATATCCCTTCATTTATATGAGGCAGTTTTTTTTATAGTAATTAAATCTTGCATAATTCAAATGGCCGGGTATGACAAATTTATGGTTTCTGTTTTTAGTTTTTTAAACATTTTTTATGTGTAAGGTATATGTATAACCAATAATATTTCGTTTTAAGGTTTTTTTTTTTTTGTAAAGTAGTAATTGGTGTCTGATCGCGCGTCTGCCTTTTTGTCATTTTTCAAGTGATATGTGANGTTTTTTTTTTTGTAAAGTAGTAATTGGTGTCTGATCGCGCGTCTGCCTTTTTGTCATTTTTCAAGTGATATGTGAGTCTGATTTCCATTTCATACTGCGGAACAAAAGTATGAACTGCAAGATCAGCTTTCTTCGATTCCTTGGGCGTTGAGCAGAGGGTTCCTATTTGTTGTACACCGTTAATTGTGCACTTTGGAAATCAACCTTTGAAAAATGTCACTGCCCCTTCCTACATATACATTGATGGAAACACGACTGTCATACGTCCAGTGCAGTTTGTAAAGAGAGACGGAAAGTAGTTCCAGGTTTTAATACTTTAAAATGATTCACGTTAACATTTTTGTGCATACTTAACTTATTTTTTTTATTTCTGTGGTTTTTAATGCATATAAGTGTAAGAACGATCAAAATTGAAAAACATGTGCTTTTCGTATATTATCACTTTTTACTTGACTGTCGCATGAATAAGTGATGAGTCTCATAACAATGTTGACTTTACCTACGGTGGAAGGATACACAATGTGCATGCAAGTACTTCTTAAACAGAGTTTTAAAAAATGCTGATTTCACCATGAACAGCCTATAAGAACCTTACTCCGTTAAAATATGCATCCCTTATTTAAGGCAGATAACTCGTCAATTGTTTTGAAGTGGCATAATATGTCAGCATATAATTGTTAGATACACTAGGTAGCATTAGTAGATGGAAGTTGCCAGCAAATTATATACAGGGATAGAAATGCGCTCATTACGCAACATAATTTGTAAAGGAAGTTTTAGTTTGACATCTAAACAAATGTTGCTTCGTATTGGCAGAGAAATAACGAGAAACACTAAATTAATGAGCCTTAAAATGGAAACATATTGTATAACCCATAAAATAACACATTCACGAAACCCAGTTTATTTCTGAAGTAAGATAAATTCAGGGTTTTTTTTTTTAGCGTAATTATACCTGACGTGTGAACTTGTTGTTTCTCTTTAATTTGCTGACACTTCATTTGTATCTTATGTCTGTTTGCAGGTGTGTGGAGCAAAAGGACAAGTCTTTCACAAAGGGTTTCAATTCATTTGTAATTTGGCNCTTATGTCTGTTTGCAGGTGTGTGGAGCAAAAGGACAAGTCTTTCACAAAGGGTTTCAATTCATTTGTAATTTGGCTCTTCGGAATTCTTCCCGGATCTATAATTTTCGGGATTATAGTTGGTGAGTTCNTTTCAATTCATTTGTAATTTGGCTCTTCGGAATTCTTCCCGGATCTATAATTTTCGGGATTATAGTTGGTGAGTTCATTGTAATAATACGAATATAACTGACAATCCATATTAAGTTTATTACCAGAGCCCTGCATGAAAATTTCCTCGTTTCCATGTTATTTTAACGGAAAAAGTTTCATCTCCAAATAATTACAGAAAGCAGTGAAACACTTTCTGTACTTGTTATAAATAAAGCTTTGGAACTATTTGCAAATACTTTCTTTTGAATCTACAGCTGAAATACCTAATGTTTACAAAATACTAGTTTAGAAAACATACGAAATCTTTTACGTAAAACTTTGTTGATAAAAACTTGAAGTTTACAACCTTTGCTTGTTAAACATCAGCATTAGTTTTACGCATTCCATACTAAGTTCTTAACAAATTTAGACTAATTTATTAGTAGTGTTACAAAAATATATTTTGCAATTATTTTCCGAAGAATTCCTTGTACAAACACAAATAATTATTTACAGTGCGGCGTTACATAGGAATATCGGTTCCCTTAGTATAAAAGTATGTTTCATTTTTAAGATAACGGTTCATCTTTTTGAAGTATTCTTTACATGCAAACTTCTTGCATCGCTTTCTAAGAGAGTGAGAATGTCATAAAGTCACGTGATACTACACAGAACTACTATGTGACTGAATATTGTGATTCCTATCATTGCCTGCTTCCATCGCACTGAGGAAGAAGAAATCTGTGAATTTCATATTTTTGCACACAGAAGCCACTCAAGAATTCTAATATAGCGATAGACATTATACGTGTTATTGTTAATATCATCTAAATACTTTATAACGTAGAAAACAATACTTACATATTTTTCTATTTTTAGGATGCCTGTGGATTAATTTCAACCTAAAAACATAGTTCTCCAGCGAAGTACTCTGTTTATGCTACATTAGAAGTAGTTTCTTTAACGGAACGATAATTAGCAGTGTTAGAAATGTTCCTTATCAAACAAGAATGTATTAATTTTAGTACATTATAACGCGAACACCAGAATTTTTATTCTTCTGATCCTAACAAATTACAAAGCTGCTCGGTGTGATTCCTTCGGCATGTCTTTCTCATTATACAAATTATGCTCACCTGTATCATACGGTGATGTAACAAAAATTGTAATTTCTCTTTATAAAATAATAACCTGCTGCATTTTGATATTTCCGTAATTTAGTATATTCTTTCTGCTATACACTAAGGGTTATTCGTACTCTAATAGATACTTCAGATGTCACTATACATAATGGTTAACAAAAATGAACCATTCATATCAGACAAGGACAGTATGTTAGGATGCAATAACGAAACATGATAAATATGCCCCTCGTTGTTGCGAATGCTCTTGTCAATGCGTTGTACCTATTAAACGTGCGTGTAATGCAATGTTTGAACAGGAATCTAAGCTCAAGCATCACAAATGCTGCGTTGTACGTGTTGCGTTACCGAAAATACACGAACAATCGATATGTTATTTGAATGGTGACTTATGTGCACAAATGAAGACTTGAAACATTTCAATGTAGGGTTACTTATGGATCATCCCGTAGACTTATTTCTGTAATGAGGCACACATTAATATTTTATCTGGGACTCGAACCTAGAACACGTGGTTCAATGTCGTTCTGATAAATCTGGTCATCGATGATTTTGGAGAGTGAGCATATGTGTAACCCCAGTCTCTCTCTCTCTCTCTCTCTCTATTTATTTCTCTCCCTCCCTCTCTCTCACTTTCTTTCTCTCTCTCTCGGTTATCAGTTTAAGGATGTTTGTCGCAATTTTCTACGCATGCCTTTTCTCATCTTCCTCTTAAATACAACAAAGCTATTCCCTTTACATATCTTTTATAATTTGGCTCATTGGGTGAGTCATCTTCTTCCTCTGTGGTTCTTCCCATCTATATATATATATATATATATCACAACAGCCAATACGAAACTTCCTAATACGCTTATGTTATTTTTACTTACAGATTACGCGTGTCTGGTGTGGGATACGAGTTGCAACTCGAGGGCAAACTGCTCTATTTACGACAAAACCAAGTTCTTGTGGTATTTTAATTTAACAGCTGCATGTAAGTAAGAATTTTCTCATTTATTAACAATATTTTTCTGTTTTGCAATAATTTTGCACTTCCATAATTTTGTGGTTAATCATTCTTGCACAACACTAGCTTCTAAATTACCTCGACTCCTAGGATAAAAATATTGGCAGTACTAATTCTAATTTTTAAAAATTTTTGTAATTACGATTTATTGTATTCAAGAGAAGCTGAGTTTTAATACTTACTAAAACAATTAACAACACGATTCAGAAATAAATTGTAAGAACTAAGCTATTCAAGTTCTGTAAATCCATACTCTGTCGTAATTGATAGATTCTGGTACGAAGTCTGAATAGTATGAGAAATAAACACACGGCTGCTGAAATACAGATAGTCGTTTGCATTTTATTTCCTATTTAATGCAGCAGTTTCTACAACAGCTGAAATTGAGTATGTGTTATATAGTTTTTTAGTGTGTTCATAACAATGCCCGAAATTCACTTCTTAACATGGAAGAGGAAAAAAATGAGTTTACCAAGTAACGAACAACACTACAATGTAGAAGATAATCATCAATGTTACAAACTGCTATGTTTCTCGAATCCATGTGATCTCAGCCACTGTGGGCTTGAACACTTGAGTCCAAACCATATTCGGATCTATCACTCTCCCCATACCGTACAACGCTATGTCGCAATCCACATAAGCACCAAGAGTAAACGCATTAATCACGAATGTTTGGTCCTCGAAATACCTTCGATCGACACTAGAACAGAGAACATACCATGGGAATAATATTTAATCCCCGTCAGCCACAATGCACTGCAAAATACAATGTAATAGTTCTTGGACCCTCTTAGCCTTTCGGCGCTTCCGTCTCTTCCCCTTTCCTATTATCTGTTTGCTTGCCTTGGGGTAACTTTATTTATATTTGGAAAGTTATCTCCCAGGCCGAAGCTTCTAAGTCATTTGCTGTTGTCTAAGTCATCTTGTAAATATATGCCACGCATATTAATTCCGTTGAAAACTAGACGTGTAACTTAGCAGTTTACTTTGTACAATATGCAATGCATATGACCCTGGGTGCGAATTTCCAACCACTGCCAGCACATGGCCTTCCCCTTCGTAGCCTGGTGTCAGAGAGAACCTCTGACACGGGCCCATAGGTCACCCCTTGCTCCTCCTTACTTCCCATGATACTTGTGAGTTAATGTACGGTCGGCTCGCGCCAATGCAAGTCAACCTCGGCCTAGATCGACCCCCACAGGCGTGCGGACTCGCCTTGCCTCTCGTCTGCTACCATATCAATGAGTTTCTCACTTCAAAACACTTGATTTTAGGCCTCAGAGGTCTGACGGTAAAGAAGAACGTGTTGTGAGGCCGATGTTTACCAGCAGTCATCCGCAATATGCTTACAAGTGTATTATGCCTGATGTCCACATGTCCAGTTGATGTTTCACTGTATCCTATAACCTACACCATCACTGGGTATAAGGTGACAGTGGTGCACAACGATAGCAGCAGTGATAAAATGTAAGGAAGTAAATTCATAATTTCGAGTTTCATTATTTTGCACCTGTATTGACTTTAAATGATTAGATGGTGAGTTCGGGAATTGAAATGACATATACCACTTTTTTACCTTAATTTAATTGGCAATCATAGATATGAAAGATATTAAAAGTAACCGCTATTTTCCATTTATTCCATTAATTTATGTAAAGCCAGAAAATTACACACTAGCTTTATCAACGCTGAATGCCAAATGTAATGATATTTACCTGCTCATAAACTATAAAGCTATTGAGGGATAGGATAATATATCACGATAAATTAATAAGATAATTAATTAATCACAGAGGGACTAAAGCAGTTACTGGACATCTCAACACTACAGACTTTCTCAGAATACAAACAAAGTGGCCAAGGGAAAAGGAGAAAAGTGAACGTTAATTAGTTACGAAAAGGAGCATGGTTGAGAGGGAGCTCACCCGAGTCTCGCACCCTGGACTCGTTGCCCCGATGTCAGACGTCGTCGCTCCAGGACCCACAGCTGACCAGTCTGATGACAATCGCCGACTGTGTCGCTCATAGCCCTCGCACCCCCTCCATGTGTGTGTGTTGATGTAATCGGTTCTGATTGGCTCCCGTTGTGCGCCGGATGCGGAGTCTGCTCGTAATTTGTTTTTATTGCACTGGAATGCCCTTAGGTTAGCTGGACCCACATTTCCAGTAGCTCTTTGCTCATTTCTCCGGTGGTTGATGAATTCCATTTCGGCCCGATGTTATGTTTGATAGTTTACGAACTCATCTGTGGTCTCCTTCCCAGCTGTTGTTTAGATATGTGGTGCACAACGTGGTCACGCGTAACACACAGCTGGTGGCTTTTCGTCTGCTCTCAGAGCTAGTCCTTGTCTCCGAAGGCATTTCTATTTTCGTGCAAGTGTTCGCTGGACTCAAACTAAGTGGATATATTATATTTTGTATGATCATTCTTTGCGCACACGTGACTGAACTATTTTAGACGATTTTCGTAATGCATATTACATTTGTTATTAATAGTTTTTAAAAATTTAATATGAAATTTAATAAGCTGATAAGAATTACATTTTCTTATACTTAATAAAATTTTGTAGTAACCATAAATATTTTTTTTTTGCATTGTACTTGTTTTGTGTATATTTTTGTGGACATTAAAGGTGATGTATTTCTAATATAAAATAATGTGATTTGCGTTTGAAGTGCAGCTAATGATGCTGCATTTTTGAGAAGTTTGATATAAGTTTCGTTTAAAATAAAGTCTTAGGAAGTACTTATGTTATTGATACATTCCAGTTTTACTTGATATGTTTATTTGTGTATAGATTTTTTTTTCGTCCATCATTTGACTACACTATAAGGTTTTGTGTTTTCCTTTTCTCTCTCTCTCTCTCTCTCTCTCTCTCTCTCTCTTTGTGCAGATGTAGTACAACCCAAAATTATTATTTATCAGAGCTTCCTGTTTATATTTTTATTTTGTGTGTGGTTGCAGGGTCTTTGGATTTTATTATGTTATTCTTTTTTTTTTTGAACCACTAGTTCGCTTATGTTATGTGTGGATTTTTTTTTATTTCTGTGTGCCAAGGACTCGTGCATTTTGTTGATATGATAATTAATACTAATAATTGTATTTTTATCGTACGTGGACTACAATGCTCTGAGAGAAACATGGAATAATTTTGTTGTCTGATCCTCAATTGCAAGGCGCACGACTTTTAGATGTGTAAGGGACACAGGGGTTAGTGCGCCAATGTTACGAGTAGGCTACGCTGGTGACAGTCCACTCCCCAAACATGTGACAGAACTCACTCTATAAATCATGAAGCAAGTGGTTCAAAAGTGCACTTAATTCATGTAGGTCCCATTTTGTTTATAAACGTGGTAACTGTAACCCTAGTTTACCCCCGATTAGTGTTGCGCAAGGCGTGTGAGGTTTCTTTTCTATACGAGCATTGAAGTCACCTACCCATAAATAATTTTTATCTAGCCCAAATATCAGAAGCGATTTCTATTATATTCTAGAAACTTTGCATCGCTATTTATGCATTATGTTTATTTATTAACACCGTTAAGATAAATGCTAGTATCCATTCAGCTGTCTTGGACACATGCGTATCAAATAAACTACTCTGATGGGCGGGATTTTGGACACAATCAGAGGTGGATATAGCAAGCAATTAAAGCTAATGGGGCTAGAATATGGAGAATAATTATTTCATTCTAACCAGTTGTATAGTTAAAAAATTATAAAGTTCTGGGGAAATTTCTAAATAATATTTTTAAGAATAACCACATTAGAAGTCTTCAGCAATGGTTTTTTTGCAAGTAAGCAATTTTTATAATTCAGTGATTCAACATAACTTAGAACTCATATTCAGCTGACAAACTCACGTACGCAGGTACAGATGTGCAATGCAGGCCAGTGTAAGCGGTGAGCGGAATGGTCAATGCAACCGTACGTGGGGTGTGTAGTTAGGTAGCGCTACCCGTTGCATCCTAATCACGTCCTTACGAAACACACGACATGGCGATTTAATGCTTTGTATACATCTCGGTAGTAAAATAGTAAAGCTATATGTGAACATTTTGAAATTTCCTATTACCTCACTCAATGTATCTACTGATATTTAATTCTTATCTATGTACTAATTTTCGAAACTCTAATAATATGTGTCCAGTCTAGATTCCAGCTAAATTGGTATGGGACTCAAACTTCCTTAGCCTTTCCCGGTGGTTCCGGATCTGGATAGGTTTTTTTTTTCCTTGCTGTTTGTAAAAATTACTGCGTCTCTAGCTGTGCGACGCCTAATTAGGTACGTTACTTTTCATACCTACATTTTTTTTTCTGCTTCCGGTGAATTGTGCATCCTTCTACCTCATATCATAATTAACAATCCCTAATATCTATGGCTTGTTTCGCGCTACATATAGCACTCCTGAAACAAACCTTTGCAAAAATGGTTGTAAAAACTGCCATTAAAATAAAAAAAAATACTGATCAATGCTATGCATGTAATGTAAGCTGAGATGTATGAAAAGTAGTCCCAACTCTCCAAATTTTAGGACAGTCAGTTCCGCTTTTAATAGTTTATGTGCGTTTTATGTCTACAAAAGCAAGAAATGACATTTAGTATCATATTTAAGTTCTTATCTTACTAGATTCCTTTAATCGATGCACGAGGAACAAAGCATGGCAACGATTGTTTAACATAATGACGAAATAATTCAACAATAAAATGGCAGAATGTGTATTCTCGTGAGAGTTTCGAAAATGTTCTCTTAAACGTGAGTAGCCTACAGCGTCTTTGCAATGATTGAGTGAATATGTAAATCGTTGTATTTATGTGTTACAATTGTAATATTATTTTTGTTCCGGTGTGGAAATATTAAAAATCAACTGATTTTAATGTCAACATATTATTGAACATTAAAGGTGCTGGCCACCAATCTATTCATTATTTCGTATTCGTACGAAATGCTGTTCAACTTACACATTGCCTACAAGTTCTATACCCTTGCACATAAAAAAATTTAACCAAATGTTTATTGCATAATGGCATGTCAAAATTACGTCTTTTGAGTTATTGGAATTTACAAATCACAGAAACCAACCAACTTACTGAAATGAGACAGATAACAGTGAAATAAGATACCATGAGTTACTTTAAGAAATATTTAATATCACGTTATGAAATGTTTTCGTAATTTCTAAAAATTGCTAAAACCAATTTTAAATAGTTGAATAAAATTTTGATTTCTAACAGTTTATGTTATTGTGTAAACTGAATTTTAATAAACATAACTTAAGACGCGACCTTTCAGCAATTTTTGCTTAATTTTTCTGTAGATACTATCGTTTATTTGGTTTGCACATTTTGAAAATTCTAAAATTATGTTTTTGACTCATCATGCTGCAAAAGATATGTCATCTAATTTTTCTATGGAAGGAAACTGTATAATTACATGTTAGATGGTATTTCGTATAAATTTAAAATAATGAATATTTTGTTTGCCAGCACCCTTGATCACTTTGGCGCTTCAAACACGACTTTCTGGGCTTACCGGTTAAAAGTTTAGTTTGAATTGCTTATTTATATTGGAAGTTACGGGTAAGGAAAGTTTACTAAGTAGGTATATTTCAAAAGTTCTGAATAAACCGCAATGCAGCTATGATAAAGCGATATAAATATGTGTGTGTGTGTGTGTTTGTGTGGGCTGACGTGTTTCAAAGGAAAGGACGCACTGCCTGAATTATATTTGATTTTCTGTGTTTTTCAGCGCTGACCCTTATGGGAGCCTTCATGGATTACAAGGTGTGGAGTTTGGGCAGACATCTAAATTTCTACAGCGAGAATCGGAAGAGAAGACTAAGTTTAAAAGACAAACTCAAGAGGTGAAACTCGTTGGATGATTAAATATTATTCGTAATTTAAAAAAAAACAATTGTAACATTTGTTTTACAGAACGATACCGTACCTGTATTTTAAACACTATAATATATTTGATTTTAAATGAACGGCATTAATAAATGTTTAATGAGCATATTTTGAGTAGAAGACGATATTAACAATCTGACAAGTAGTCTTTTTGTAAAACATGTTTAAAATTTGAAGAAAATTTTTTTTTCTTTATTAATTAATTTTTATTATTTCCTGTATTTATACTGTTGTAGGTGGACTGATAGGTATGTGGGGAAAACGTTATGTGTACAAAAATAACGTAATTTAACACAATAAGTATTTACATGTTATTTTGTTCATTTGAATTTTCTTCAAGCCACTAATATGAATGCATTTATTATTGTTAAAACTATCCCGCACAAATATGTTTTTTATTTAATTAATTGCTTTATTTAAACAGTTTCTGTTTATTTCTTCTGTTAGCGTTATGAGTTTCTGAAGGATACTTAAAAAGTCATTGTTTTCAGGATGTTACATCAATGATGTTCTGCAGGAACGTTGTTTGTTCATTCGAATTATGTAATTTATTGCGTAAAAATCTAAATGTTCGTAATTTCAAAAGCCTAAGTTCCGATTTTTGTATCTCTTAATAGTACACTAATTTAAATAATATAACTAAATATGTTAAAAAGAATTTTCATTGACTTTTCATTAAAGTTATATAAGTTATGAGACCCCATTTCAGGAATGTTTTCATGTAACTTGAGTTTTGCAAAATGTGTGCATAAAAGTAGAGACATAAAGAAATGTTTAATTTTTCCTTTCTCATTAATAATGCTTGTGTGCTTATTCGTATTCTTAATACGATATACAAATCATTTACCAAATCAAAGTTGTTATTAAACATTCCAAGAATAATGTTTTTTCGAAAAAAAAATTTCTACAAATGTTTTAGTTGATTTTATCTATCTCAAAAAATGTATAAATTTGCTTTGAAAACAACTTTGCAAATTACAGAAGATAACCTACATTTTACAATTATCCTTTAAATAATAATACATATTCCATATTAGTTAAGTGTATAAATATTTTCAGAACGACGAGAACGCCATACATTTCAATGAACCTGTGTGTTATTTTCACGTGGATGAGCTACTTCTTACTCGCTTTTCAAAATATTGCTTTCTAACATTCCTGCTTCATGTCTGGAGATTAATTAGAGGACGACTTACAATTTGAATTTAAGTCAACTGAAACTGAAAAATTTTCCATGTTCATGTCTTTCTCGAGGTTCAAATCCTAAGTATTGTGGTTTAAAGGTATCATTGCGAGGCAACATAATTCTTATAGCAAACATTGAGGGGTGGGGGCGGAATTGGCAGAATATTTGTACTGAAGGATATCCCATTGGTGGAATACCATTTTACCTAATCAGCCTAGTGAATCAACAGAATTAAACAATCGCCATGTTGGGAACATAGTATGCACTGTAAAAAATTGTTTATACATTAAAAAGAATTTTTTTTTAATCCCGCTGGAAAAAAATATTTTGAAAAACGTTTTATGGAAAAATTCGATACATATGTTTGTAGTATAGAATTTTCCAGGTTTGTAACTCAACTTTAATAGCTAAGAAGAGGAAATATTTTTTTTGTACTCTCGAATAAACTGTGATGAATTAATAAGAGTGTCGCAGAAGAAAAAGGTTTCGAAATATATAACACACTAGTTAGCTCTGCCACGCGTTCCTGTGAAATTAATTGAAACAATTATGTGTATTTTCAAAATATTTGTTACTGAAGTACGTGATTGTATACAAAGTTTTTAGTTTCAACATCTTCCACGCGTATGAATAGGTTGTGTGGTTTTTCTACTCTAGAACAAGACACATACAATTAGCCGTTCGAAAAAAATTCTGTTTCTAAATCTATTCCCCACATTTGCAATGACTGCACTTGAGCTTTATTCATTGTCATTTCTGATGGAATAAATTGAATTCTTGGAAGGAGCACATCTTCTTTGAAAGCACCTTTCAAGGTGGAAGCTTCTATAGCAGGGGTGGCCAACTTGATTAGACACAAGATCTACTGTTTACCCTATGCGATCTAGCAATTACATACTTCTTTATATTTTAAATGAATCAGAATAGTTTACTATACAATTATGTAGTAGGTTTTATTTTATTAAGAGGGAAAGCATTAAACTGAAAATTATTCTTAGTAACTATTTATTTATATTTGTGTGAGCATTGCGTCTGAGAATCTTCCACAAGATTAGCGAATTCAGGTTTGTAGTTGGAAATTGTCAACCTTAAAGAATCCAGTGTATGAGCGTCTGTCAAGCGAGAACGGTGCTTATTTGATGTTTGTTTTAAGTAGGAAAATGCTGATTCACATAAATATGTTGAACTAAAACACGAATGCAGTTGTTCAATACATTTATTCAAATTTGGATATTTCTCGTTGGAAACCAATACCCAGGAATCTAGACCTGAGGATGACCTTGCTTTTGAAATATGTCGTAGCGCAGAGTAATAATTTCGTTTTGAAATATTATTTGGTCCATTTGAAATGTATCTGCAATTTGTTAAGCCATTTTATAGATATCGCCATGATCAATGGAATTATTAAACGTATAACTGATGAATTCCACCAACTTATAAATGTTTTTTAAATCACTAAAGCGAATTTCGAAGTCTGATACCACTGCCTTAATTTTTGCCGTGTACTTGTCAGGAATGAAATTGTAGGTAGGATGTTTTTCCATAAGATCCTTGATGTTTACAAATTGTTGAAATTTTTTCTTTTCGATGTCAACTATCATATACGTTGTTTGACTTTGTAATGCTGCAATAGAACTCATCATTTCTGTTACTGTTTTATTCTTGCCTTGTAGTTCTAGATTTAATGTGCTCAGTTTTCCGGTAAAATCTGCTAAAGATGCTAAATCACTTTTGTCAGTCTAAATTACGCAGTTGCTGATAACTACCACCCCTCTCTTCAAGAAATTTTATTATTTCGTCCAAAAGATCTCGAAATCTTTGCAAAAAATGTGCTTCGACTCAAACACCTTACGTCAATGTGCAATGCCAAATCTGGTTCCTTCTCATCTAATTGCTGTTTAAAGATCTGCCTTTAGAGAGATTTTCCTTTTTTGGAATTTACAATCTTGAAATAAATATCCATTACATGTTTTGTTTTTAGTATCTTACTAGCCAATACTTGTTGATAAATTATGCAGTGGTAGTTAATGAAGTCTGGAAAGTCTTGGTCTTTGTGACAAAGAGCAATAAAACCTTTATGAATGTCTGTTATTGCAGTAGCCCCATCACTTTTCATTGATACGAGTTTATACAAAGGTAGCTTAATCTTACTAATATATGCTTTGAATTCCGTGAATAGATCAAGGCCACGAGTTTTTCCTTTTAAGGAAATCATACTTAGCAGTTCTTCTTTAGTCGAGAAATCTTCAAAGACCATCCGAATAAAAATAAGGAATTGTGCAGTAGCAGTGATATGTGTTGACTGGTCAAGTTGTAGAGAAAAAGCAACGCAGCGGACGATATATCTTTGTAGTTGTTCATTTATGTTTTCAATCGCCGTTTTTATACGGCGCATTAGAGTATTTCGAGACAGCTGTAAACCATGAATAAATTTTTTAATTTAATTTTTATTTTTGAAATTTACGAAATGTGAATCTGACACCGCTTCGAAAATTTCCTTGATGCATTCTCCATCGGAAAAAGGTTTGCACTTTAGTGCAATTCTGTAGCCTACTTGGAAATAAGCTTCAGTTGCAGCCTTACTTTGCTCAATATGCCTCGAAAACATGTTTTCTTGAACTGTTGATTGCGATTTCAATGCTTGCAATTTACTCTTTCTTATTTCCCTTTTAGGTGGAAAATCTGTCTGATATTTACTATGCATTGTGTTAAAATGTCGCTCTAAATTTCCTTTTTTCGGTATTNTGTTCATTTATGTTTTCAATCACCGTTTTTATACGGCGCATTACAGTATTTCGAGACAGCTGTAAACCATGAATAAATTATTTAATTTAATTTTTATTTTTGAAATTTACGAAATGTGAATCTGACACCGCTTCGAAAATTTCCTTGATGCATTCTCCATCGGAAAAAGGTTTGCACTTTAGTGCAATTCTGTAGCCTACTTGGAAATAAGCTTCAGTTGCAGCCTTACTTTGCTCAATATGCCTCGAAAACATGTTTTCTTGAACTGTTGATTGCGATTTCAATGCTTGCAATTTACTCTTTCTTATTTCCCTTTTAGGTGGAAAATCTGTCTGATATTTACTATGCATTGTGTTAAAATGTCGCTCTAAATTTCCTTTTTTCGGTATTGCCACGGATGCATTGCATATTAAGCAGCGACAGTTTTCTTTCACCATAGTAAAGAAGTAGTCCAGCTCCCATTCTTGGTGAAAGGGATAAGTTTTTGATTTCTTTTGAGCACATTTTTCAACGATCTACAAAAATAAAATTGAAATATTAAGAACATAATTCTTATAATAATAAAAGTAGAAATATCCTACAACTAAATGTGAATTAAATTTATTTTCGTAATGATGGCACAAAGTTAGCGAGTAAACATTATTTTTAAGTTTTTATTTATTTACGCTTACTGGGTGGGTAATTCGTTTGATCCACCGAGTAAAATTATGATTGTTTTATAATACACTGCAAAAAACAGCGAATAATATTTTTAAATAAGTATATTATTGAGGGGTTCGTTTGCAATAGTAACAATATCGAAAATAATATCTTAATGAACCTTCAGAAGCATTTATTTCGTCATTTGATGTTCCTTCAGCGTTTCTCTTCGACCACTTATCCATAGCGTATGAGGCGCGATGCAGAGTCTAAACGTGATTTACTTTGGTAGTCGTTGAGGTCGTAACTCCGCTAGTCCCTATCGTCAACAGAATGAATTGACACCCGCCCCGCCCCCGCGACCACCTAGATCCTGAATATTGACCATCGCCTGTCGAAAACAAAAGAGAGCTACTTCGTGGAAGAGAGGATAAATAACGTGATGGAACGGCGATTGAAAAATGATACAAGATGATGCGCGCAGCAGTTGGTNTAAATAACGTGATGGAACGGCGATTGAAAAATGATACAAGATGATGCGCGCAGCAGTTGGTGATTACGTTGCGCAGCCTGTTCTACGTATTTATATTTTTTTTGCGTTGCCACGATCGACTGGACTAATTGCCGCGATCAACCGGTCGATCGCGATCGACAGGTTGGCCACCCCTGTTCTATAGTATTGCCGATCATTTTTTTTATTGCAAGGCGTGAGCCGTTGAAAAGTTTTGGTGGATTGATGTTACAAAGTAAAATGACTGGCACTCCTATTTTCAATTTTAATATATTGGAAGGTAATCCTGGAACATCAAGCTAATTTAGACATTCTGGTGGATAACTTACCGCTTCGTTTTCGGGGAATGTTACATCCACAGATTTGTTGTGACATGTTCGTTTGTCGATAAGTATCGACATACATATTAGTATCGATATATCTATATATCGAGCATTGAGATACTTATATGTATAGATTTGCGATAAGTATCGAAATATCGATAAGTATCGATATATCGATATTTTTATATATATGTAAGTATCGAATTAGCGATATATCAAATTATTGATATATCGGTTTTATAAATAGATAGATAGATATGTAGCTAAGTTGCGACTTTACCTTGTTGAAATTGTATTGTTGACGTTGCATTGTTAACTAAGACGCTTTCTGACGCAAAACATGGTAAAAATGAGCTTTTTGCAGATTTTAGTACCCTTGCAGATAATACCGATAAAAATAAAGGTATACAAACACTCGTGGGAAAGAAAAGAAGGTTCATAAAAAACAGAATGTAAATCGGTTGAATTTTTCGGAAGTTACACACGTCCGAACATACCGACACTAGGTTTATATATATATATATATATGTATATATATATATATATTCTAAAACGCGGACATTTCTTTTAAATGAGGTACTTAATAAAGAATGTAATAATAAATTATAAAATGGACTTCGCCATTTAAATTGATTTCTGGATAGTTCTAACGTTTTCTATATGTAACCTGTCACACACGTGGTTCTTGTAACAATACAAAGAAGAAGCTTTACAAGGGACATTGTTGTATTTTTACAANGTAACCTGTCACACACGTGGTTCTTGTAACAATACAAAGAAGAAGCTTTACAAGGGACATTGTTGTATTTTTACAAGTGTTTCTAAATGTAAAATGAAATTCTTTGTAAAATTAACAAAGAATTTTAATCGTGTAGAATTCATTGCAATGTGAACAAATTGTTAGAGTGTCATTTGTGAATGCGGAGGGTCTGTTAAATAGACCTCATTGAAGATTGTATCCACGATGCTCTTTTGATATTACTTTACCATAACCTTACGTAAATCTGTTAAAGCCACAAATATATATAGAATGACAGCATAGGCCACGTTTCGATGATGNCTACCATAACCTTACGTAAATCTGTTAAAGCCACAAATATATATAGAATGACAGCATAGGCCACGTTTCGATGATGTATAGTATAATATGAACAATCTCCCTCGACACTCGACAATAAGTACGGTCTGAAATATATGGTAAATCGATGTACCAAAAACGAAATTCCCTCAATCAAAAATACTCTACATGAATTTTAAAGAAACTATTACGATCTAGGGTACCTGTTCTTAGCAGTGAATAAATGTATCTTCCAGTAAATGTTTAAAATTATTTTCAACTTCTTTAGAACCAAGCTCTAAGAATATTTATAAACACTTCACATTACCATTTAGAGAGAGAAAACGATTTCAGTTAAATTTTTCCGTCTCAAAAGTGAAATGTGATAATGGAATAATTACAGTTACAATTGCTATTAGACCTACAGTATTATTTTCTAGGCTATCTTGGCGTGGTGGCCAACAGTAATAAACCCAAAACCAGTCGAGTAGAACTTGAAAAACTGCAATTATTATTGTGAGTTGGTTTACTGCAGGAGACTCAAAAATATAATCCATACAGCAGGTCAGTTTGCTGGATCTTCTGGACTTCGCGTGAATATTACCAAGTTGTGAGACAAACCACTTTGTATTTTGGTGTTTTTAATCAACAGTCGCCCTGCAACTATCACGAATAATTAATCTACATTTGTTACACACTTTTCTGAATGAAAAGAAATACACAATGTTAATAATATTGTGCTTACATATATTCATTGAACATGTCTGAATGTTCAGAAAGTGAAGAGGAGCATGTATAAATTTTCTAAAATAGTTTGAAAGGAAAACTGATTCAAATCAAACTTAGTTCACAGGCCAGCTATTATTCGGAGGAGTTCCGTCACACCTTAATTGACATATTTTAACCACGTCGGGTGAGATGACGTAATTTTTAGTAAATAGTTTAACGCAGGGGGTTACAAGAAGATGATTGACAAGATAGGTAACAATGGCGAATGAGATTCGGTACAAGGTTGATGTTACAGAACCACTGCAGGAGGGAGAGTACGANATGGCGAATGAGATTCGGTACAAGGTTGATGTTACAGAACCACTGCAGGAGGGAGAGTACGACAGAGAGAGAGAGAAGAGAGAGAGAGAGCGAGCGAGAGAGAGAGAGAGAGAAATAGAAAGGGAGACTGCTCTCATTATATAGAGAATTACATTCGTTCAGNCAATGGCGAATGAGATTCGGTACAAGGTTGATGTTACAGAACCACTGCAGGAGGGAGAGTACGACAGAGAGAGAGAAGAGAGAGAGAGAGAGAGAGAGCGAGCGAGAGAGAGAGAGAGAGAGAAATAGAAAGGGAGACTGCTCTCATTATATAGAGAATTACATTCGTTCAGACNAGAGCGAGCGAGAGAGAGAGAGAGAGAAATAGAAAGGGAGACTGCTCTCATTATATAGAGAATTACATTCGTTCAGACAAAAATTAATTTAAAGTTGAATACTATTAAAAAATTCTTGGCTCCCAGATCATTTATAGAAAACGAGCAATGTTTAAATGTAAAACCCATTGTTAATATGATGCATCCACAAATTTATACAAACTATATACATGAATAATAGTAATAAATTGAACATATACTTATTTTTATTGATTCGTAAATGCTCTTTACTAATGCTGTTGGACGTAATTACGGCATGTGTGTATCTGCCATAAACAAAAGTCATATCTGTATTAGTAGGCAAATTCGTGGACCATGACCCTTCTAATAACAATGGTTTCCTCATTAAGGACCCTGAATGCCTGAAACATTAACTGTGATACAGTTTTTGAAATCCAGTTTTTTTTACGAAACTATTAGACGTGCGTCCAATGTGCTGTACTAAGAAAATAACAAACTTTTCAGACTATGCCTGTCGATTACTTTCATGAATTCACGTTCTTTATAAACACAATTACACAGCACTAAAAAANACTTTTCAGACTATGCCTGTCGATTACTTTCATGAATTCACGTTCTTTATAAACACAATTACACAGCACTAAAAAACATGGTTAAAAACGAATTTTTGTCAAAGTGTTGTATCTCAAAATATACGCATTTAATACACTGAAGAGCNAAAAAAACATGGTTAAAAACGAATTTTTGTCAAAGTGTTGTATCTCAAAATATACGCATTTAATACACTGAAGAGCCAAAAATTAACTGGTATAGGCGTGCGTATGCAAATAACAGAGATATGGAACCATTNGCATTTAATACACTGAAGAGCCAAAAATTAACTGGTATAGGCGTGCGTATGCAAATAACAGAGATATGGAACCATTCAGAGTAACGCGATGCGGTCGGCAGCTGGATCGGTTACTGCTGCTACAATGGCAGGTTATCAAGATTTAAGTGTGTTTGAACGTGGTGTTATAGTCGGCGCACGAGAGATGGGACATAGCATCTCCGAGTTAGCAATAAAATTTTGATTTTCGCGTACGATCATTTTACGAGTGTACCGTGATTATCGAGAATCCGGTAAAACAGCACATCTTCGAAATCGCTGCGGCCGGAAAAAGAACGTGAAAGAACGGGACAAACGACGACTGACGAGAATCATTAAACGAGACAGACGTGCAACCCTTTCCAAATTGGCACAGATTGGATTTGTGGACTGTCGACTCCATGCCACGTTTTCTTGCGGCACTTCTGCATGCTCGTGGTGCCTACAGGATATTAGGCAGGTGTACCAGTTTTTTTGGCTCTTCAGTGTACATACAAAACTACTCAAGGGGTACCCATTTAACATTCCTACTGATTTTCCACCAATAAAATAATAGTGTCACCACTTAAATAAAGTCTTATAGGTACACGCAGAACTACGAGAACACTACACAGCAGTCCAAAGCCCTGCACTTAGCGGAGATGGCGTACTTGTAACGCGTGCAAGTGTGGCCCTTACAGCTCTTCCGCTTCTCGGCCTCGAACGCGGAAAAAAACTCCAGGCCGACGGACCTATTAACGATAATTTTGTGCGCTGTTGTAATAAAAGAAGTATTGAACTTACTAGGAGATGGTTATTTCCGGAAGAGATATTTTACTTGAAACCTAAAAAAGCTTGAATACTTTGCAAGAGCGCAAAAGAATGAAAATAATGGGACAACCATTTTTTTTTGTTCGACGTATTGTATAAAACGTATAATTAACTGACAAACACGGGCTCTAACTAACGTTCAGATTGTGATTATATGAGATTTTATTTCGTTTGGTTTCAGTCATTTCTGGTTAAAAAGCTAAGCATTAAAAGTAGCATAAAGACTGGAAATTAAATAATAAACCAGGAAGTAATTTATAGAATCTATGTTGCGAAATATACCTGCGAGGGTAGGGCGAATGTGTTCTAACTTGTATTATAGTAAATTAATTCTAAAGGAACAGTCGAAGCAGTTATTTGTGCAATTAAATCTGTCTTTATAATGTTAGCAAACACTAATTCTTACAACCACACGTTGTTAACATCCGAATTGTTAACCGTTTCCACGCCCAACAAAGGCAGAGAACGATAATTAACAGAGTGTAGTATCCACTGCGTTATAAGTCAACTAGCAACTGCTTTGTAAGTGCCACTTTAAAAAGTCAAGTTCTTTGTCAACACGTGGAGAAATAACTGTCTTCAAGTTGACACCTGCCAAAGCTGAGTTTTGGACGTAGGTGTTGTAATCTGTTCTGTGGCGTGAGGCGTCAACACTTAATACTAGTCCTCAGTGAGCGGGCGTAGGAATGCTTCGACACTGTTGTTTAATGGTCCAATTCACTAATGAATGAATACAGGATAATTCATATTTCACAAATCGAGGTTTTATTGTTGCATGAACATGTGAATTGATACATGAGCCCTTGAGACAACTCCCTCCCTTTTCTACGTATGCTCCGTACAATTCGCGTCGTAAAAGGGGGGGTGGGGGATCTTCGTCGCACTTGTTGGATGATTCTAAAAGATCCTTCACACTGCGGGATAACTACTAAAGGTCCTTCACACTCGCTGGATGACTGTACTTATCTGGCTTGCTGTGCTGGTAGTTGTTCTTGCAGATGAGGTCCGGTGAGCTGGAACTGCTCTCGTCCTGTCACGGGCGCCTCGGTGACTCGTCTCGACGTCCCTCCTTCTCGGGTCGACGCAGGACTCTGCGTCTGATGGCGGCTGGCTGCCGTGCTCGTCTCCTGCGGAATCACTCCTCCCTCCCGGAATCTCATCGGCCGACTGCCCTGTTTCCTCGGACTCCTGCGGTTTTGTAGGCCCTCATTGCCATATTAAACTGCCCCCGCTTCTCCAGGTAGCCGCGGACCGCCCCCCTGGGTAATCAACCGCGGGCGTGTACTCCAGCTCCGTACTTGGGTCCAGCGTCTGCTGTTTTGTTCTGGTTTACCAGTTTCAGCACTCCGTTCTGTCCGTGCGGAAATAATTGAAAGGGGCCTCTCGTTGCGCTCGTCCAAACGCTCTCTCGGTTTTTATTGTGGTCGAAAGCCTGGGACAAAACACAGCCTGGCGAGGTCATAAATACGTCTCGCCGTTCCTGCCTGCTCGCGGAGTCTGGCGTCTGCCCTTCTATTCTAGCTGGAGGTTTGTTGTTTGTTCGGCGTTGTGGGAATACTTCGGGATCTCCCCCTGGCCGCTGCACTCGTGTTCTTCCCGCTGTCCCCTGATCCCACACCGTGATGCTATTCTCCCGCATGTCCACCTTCCCATGCAAATGGTCGTCTTGTAGGGCCGATCTGGCGCCGTTCCCTTCGTCACGGCTGCCAGGCCCTAAATCCTGGTTGATGTCATTCGCCTGCGAGCTTCGTTAGAGCATGGTACGGACGAATAAAATACAGGGACGCCGCAAGCATCAAAGTCTTTCTACGGAATGTTTTCTTCGGAGCGAAAAAGTCAATCATGTAAGGTGTGAAATTTGATTCTTAATAGATTTCTGGCGTTTTTTTTTGTGTAGCCTTTCTGCTAAGATACTTCGTAAATGCCGATAATTGACTGAATGCGTGATTCACTGAAGCCGCGATTGACAGAATCCTGTGGCTACTGCTCTCTTAAAAAGTGAAGCCTTCGCTTGCTAAACTCATAAGTCATTATTCATGTAAATTATAATAATAAGATTTTTAAACCACGTTTTTATTTTATTTGACCTCAGATATTTCACTCTCCTTCCGCGGGCGTGATCCACCACCGCTGACTCCTGTTCTTGTGTCGCTTATGGCAACTTTTCACAAACATTCTACGCATTGTGTATCAGTAATATAATCATCATGCGAATTATAAGAATCTTTGAAGAAACATCCCATGTATGACAAGTTTTATGGTTTTCTTAACACAAATTTACACAAGCTTATTGCACTTCCGTTAACATTAAAGTAGAGCATATGTCTGGTTTGCCGTAACAGTCACTTAATAATTCTGAAAGTTTATTATATAAAAGATACGAAATTCATTATGAGTCGTTTGTTGGTAAAAGCCAGTAAGGTATATTTCTTAATGTGAGTGTTATTAAACTGAGTTTCGGTGCCTTATATGTGTAGTTTGCAGGCCAAAGAGAGAACTTAAGGATCCCGCCTACCTGGAGTCTTCTTTTCCGTATGTTGGGGCAAGTGCGGAAGTCAGAAGGGCGAAATTGATACGCATATCAAGTAGGCCATTATCGCTAAGCACCGAGCTCTCAACTGGCATGCAGCATTCCCGTCGTATTGCGTGTACCTACGGGACTTACAATTTTATTGGGGGAAAGTCTGTAGAAAGGATCAGTGCAGTTCACTTGAGTAGATTAGCATGTAACTGAAGCGTATTATTTTGATAAAGCACTTTTAAAAAGCCGTTTTTACTATGTTGGTGTGCTATTAAGGGGTTTTTGTAATATGCTTGATGTCTGAAAAGCACTCAACAGCCCTCGTCTGTCGTGTGACTTATTCCGTAGTTGTGCACAAGTTGAACAGATTCGTATATAAACGTGTATTCCGAGCACACTGTGGGCGGAAGTCTTAAGCAGGTCTTCGGGAAAGCTGGATCATGTTAGAACTGGCACGTGACAGGAGGCACAGTGGTCAGTAGGGGAGGGGTAAACTACTTCAGTCAAGCGTACACTTCAGTTACCGTTGCTGGACGAACTATCTTCAAAACATGTCACAAAAAGGGAAGGAAACAGGACCAAACCGCGTGTTGCATGGCGTGGGGTGAAACTAGCTACTCACTAACGTGAAAGCCAATCGAGGAATTGGGCAAGACTTTGGTATGCGCAGGAAAATAGAGTACACAAGTATGCAGAGACAAAATGGCATGCTGGTTCCATTGATATAGGCGCACCCATTCTTCATTGGTTGCGTGAAGTTCTGGTAACTGGTCTTGTGTTTGATTGGCTGCTGCGTGCTGCGAAAGATTCCCCATTGGCTGGCCTGCCTCCTGACAAGTAGGTTACCAGTCGCTGATTGGCGAAAGGCGTTGCGACATGTTGCTGGCTAATGACGGCATTTTGGTTGCGTGGCAGCTGGAGCTCAGATAGGCCTATATGACGTAGTTTCACATCTGTATTTTAAAGAACTCTGTGGCTGGGCTGTAGGGTCTATCCCGCAGATCATTGAACATAGAAAATATTCATCTCGTAAATTATCTGTAGATTTGCAATTTTTTTTAGCCATATTTATTTTATAACTAGAAGTGGGGGGTTTGCAATACCCGTCTCTTTTTACCCTTAAGGATGTTATTAATTTTATATTGTCCAAGATTATTATAGAAGTTTTTAAATCAACCTTTGAAACCTTTTACTGCCTGTACTTGCAAATATATGTTTTCACACTGATAGGCCAGCGCCCAGTGAAATTTGGTAACGAACGAAGGAAAGTAGTTCAGTCTGTTAAAGTTAAATTAAAAGATTCAGGCAAAAATTTGAAAATAGTCTTTAAATGCTTTTTTCTTCTTTCAGTTTTTGAATGCGTAAAAGTGTAATATAAAAAAAAATTGTACGGATTTTCTTAATTTTTTATTATTTCACAGTTTCATTGACGGATGCATGACTAAAGTGAATAGGCTGATGACAGTGTAAATTATATATACGGCAGAAGAACACACCATGGGCATACAAAGACATATTATGTATGGCTTTCAAAAGATATCATTTCACCGGGAAAGCCTATTGTATCATAATATTGACAAAACTTTATATATTATATAAATAATTGTAATTGCCGTAAACTATGATGAATTTACTTTTATTACGAACTAATTTTATCATATTATTCGTCATAAGAAGCACTCACGTCAGCGTCTCTAATGCTTGTGTGAGCTCCACCCCTTTCCTCTTCATGAGATGTAACCCCCACCAATCTACAGAGGCTATGAGAATTCCCTGGCTACACAGTGGTCAGGGTTGGTATTCCCCGCGCACTTTTTTATGAACCAAGCCTCCTGGCATCTGTGTAGGGTGACTTGCTGCTGTCTCTGCCAACCGCAGAGGTCACATCTTCAGCGACGGATCAAAACAATAAAATTTCCCGTTTTCCAAACTCGCAACTTGAATGTAAGTGTCACGTCCCGTTTTTCACGAGCTTTTACCAGCATGAAGGCCGCGGTGGGTGAGCGGTTAGCCTGCTCGCCTCCAAACATGGAGAACTGGGTTAAACCACTGGCCGGGTCAATTGACAGTTCCTTGAGCTTGTGTATGGGGCGATGGAGGCTATCTCCCCCCACACCCTCTTATCGACCAGCTCGGATGCAAAAATTAACTACAATAACAAAGTGTACCAATTTATTAATTTACTATGCCTAAGTGTTGAGAACTTTAAGTCTGATACTTACCACATCCTTTCGTTGTTGACAGCCGCTTTTCGTTTCTCAATTTTCTTATCAGTGGACATATTTATTATTAGAAATCCCCATATCACATATAAAATCTCGCATCATATTTATAGATGGAGTGTTTATCCAGTAAACTGATATATGGCAAAGAACTTTTTCTGTGCCAAAGTTATGCCAACATTAATTGTATTTTCCTCTTCAAATGGAAATGTTATGTAATTGGGCAAAAACAGTCATTAGCATCAACGAAAGTAGAAGAATCTCAGTATGCAATTTAAGGTATGTTTCTTTGTATGTAAAATATTGTGTCTACAGTGTATAATATAGGTACGTTTTTTTAAATTGGTACTAACGATATGATACCACGCACATTACAAAATCTATTAGCATTTTAGATGCCTCCAGAGCACAGCAGTACTGTGATATCGACGAAAACGGCGGGTATACAGATTATAACGAGACCACAAGTTACATTTGAAGTTACAGTGTATCGTAAATTTTATATATATTTTTCGATATATTTTAATAAGAAAGATCGACACTTTTAATTGTGGACCGTATCTAAGTTTTGAGTTCGACATCTGCATCCAGGTTCTTCCAGAGCCATCCGGCTGCCTGTTCGCCAAAGTGATTAATATAGTCATATGGAACTCGTACTGTCATATGGAACTCTTCACTTCTATTTATGAATCAGATAATGCAACTGTGTAGATTATGCTATAAGTTTTCAGTATGTAGGCAACGTTTTCTTAAATATATTCATAAATATCACAACTGTAAGTTGATTGGATTGTCAGCAATTAGGAATCCTTTTATAAAAGTTAGACTATTTTTTTTACTTGGAAATACAACTATATAATGATTATTATTAACCAATTCATAATTTGTTGATGCCACCAATGTTAACATTTTATTAGTGCTATAATTTTAATATATAATATTTTTATTCCATATCACTTAAGTAATTGGATAGAATATTTGGATAATTTCAGATGANCTGGCGAGCAGTGTTCTCGTCTTGTAAGTTGGGAGTTAGAGGAGCGACGCTACCACGGGCAAGTCTCTAGACTGGCGAGCAGTGTTCTCGTCTTGTAAGTTGGGAGTTAGAGGAGCGACGCTACCACGGGCAAGTCTCTAGACTGGCGAGCAGTGTTCTCGTCTTGTAAGTTGGGAGTTAGAGGAGCGACGCTACCACGGGCAAGTCTCTAGACTGGCGAGCAGTGTTCTCGTCTTGTAAGTTGGGAGTTAGAGGAGCGACGCTACCACGGGCAAGTCTCTAGACTGGCGAGCAGTGTTCTCGTCTTGTAAGTTGGGAGTTAGAGGAGCGACGCTACCACGGGCAAGTCTCTAGACTGGCGAGCAGTGTTCTCGTCTTGTAAGTTGGGAGTTAGAGGAGCGACGCTACCACGGGCAAGTCTCTAGACTGGCGAGCAGTGTTCTCGTCTTGTAAGTTGGGAGTTAGAGGAGCGACGCTACCACGGGCAAGTCTCTAGACTGGCGAGCAGTGTTCTCGTCTTGTAAGTTGGGAGTTAGAGGAGCGACGCTACCACGGGCAAGTCTCTAGACTGGCGAGCAGTGTTCTCGTCTTGTAAGTTGGGAGTTAGAGGAGCGACGCTACCACGGGCAAGTCTCTAGACTGGCGAGCAGTGTTCTCGTCTTGTAAGTTGGGAGTTAGAGGAGCGACGCTACCACGGGCAAGTCTCTAGACTGGCGAGCAGTGTTCTCGTCTTGTAAGTTGGGAGTTAGAGGAGCGACGCTACCACGGGCAAGTCTCTAGACTGGCGAGCAGTGTTCTCGTCTTGTAAGTTGGGAGTTAGAGGAGCGACGCTACCACGGGCAAGTCTCTAGACTGGCGAGCAGTGTTCTCGTCTTGTAAGTTGGGAGTTAGAGGAGCGACGCTACCACGGGCAAGTCTCTAGACTGGCGAGCAGTGTTCTCGTCTTGTAAGTTGGGAGTTAGAGGAGCGACGCTACCACGGGCAAGTCTCTAGACTGGCGAGCAGTGTTCTCGTCTTGTAAGTTGGGAGTTAGAGGAGCGACGCTACCACGGGCAAGTCTCTAGACTGGCGAGCAGTGTTCTCGTCTTGTTGTTGCGTGTACTCAGTTTGTGAGTCAATGGGTTGGTTGCTGAAGGGGGAGGGGTGTTAAGGGAATTCCCACTACCAAATGCTTTTTTCCACTATGTCATTAAAGAAAAATCAATTATCTGCTAGAGAAAGTGACTTCCCTTCCTGAAGAGGTCATCNTTTTTTTCCACTATGTCATTAAAGAAAAATCAATTATCTGCTAGAGAAAGTGACTTCCCTTCCTGAAGAGGTCATCCTATCATTTTATTGGAGAAACGCCTGTACCAAGGACAGTATGTTTTAAGATTCAAAAATCTGAAAAGCAGTTATTAACGATGTTGAAGGGCTCCAGAATAACATTTATAAAATATATTTTATCTTTAAAGTAATATTCCGTCCTCATTTTGGTTGTTTTCATTTCGTATGTAAACACATTAAAGAAATGTTTTACGGACGTCACAATCCATAAATATAAAAACTGCCACCATTTGCAAAATTACAATATGGTATATTAAAGACAAATTCCTTTAGGTGAAATTATCTGCATGCCAAGTTTGGTGAGAATCGATTGATATTTCCAAAGATATGATTGATCATAGTTTTTCAGTTACTGCTTGCTCACTTACAAAACTTTGGACAAAAGAGGCCTTTAGTGTCCATAAATTGTTTAATGTTTGTAATTTATTACACACAGGCTTAAAAAAAACCTAGTTTAACTGAAATATATATTATCGTTCGCTTTATACTGGTTACTACAACATAATTTACGTAAGGCCTGCATTATGAAAATAAGTGCAAGATTCACTAAAATCAACATAAATTCAAAACACATTTCGTAGCACAATCTGTACGTTTCATTGGCTACAGTACACTTAGTGGTCACTAAGATATTCTCTAAAGACGTTTTTTCAAGTGGTGCTATTCTTACAAAATGGCATATTACTAAGAACACAAATTTTCTGAATGTAAAACTAAACATTTAAACTATCAAAATACAGATTGTTATCAATCTGGTTGAATAGTTCCTGAGATATTGTAGAGTACCAAAAATATTATGCTGGCAATTTTGAAAGTACGTATGGGGCATATAATTATTTTACTAATTAAATTATCACCATTAAGTTTAGTCGTATTCGGTGTGCGAACTCGCAAGTTTCAGAAACACACAAATAAACAGGTATTTTACATAAATAATAAACATTAAAAATTTTTGTTATATTCTGATTATATCGAAGATTTGTTAGAGTTTACAGAAACACTTTTCTAACCTCAAATCCCGTCCACGTCGTTTATGATAGTCCAATGTGAAATGATTAATCCATGTATCATTGCTTGTAATTATTTAGCACATCAAGTGATTTTTTTTTAAATACTCTTGAAGAAAGCTTACAGGGACAATATTCCATCAGTGTGTCAAGATGTCAGTGAAGATGATATCTATCGTGAACACAGTGTGCTATATTGAAGGTGTTAGTGGATAATGGGATGTGCATTGCCGATCGATAGACCTGCCTCCTGTGTAGTAACCGCGACAGTCGCTATGCGATTACTGACAATCAGTACCTCCACCTGCACCACGTTGTCTTCTGTGATGGATGTTGACGTCCTTCCTTGCCGATCATCTTCAGCGAAGACTATACGACTGCATGTGATTGGCTGGCGTCACTTCACAATGGCTGTGCGTGATATTGTATTTGATCAGTAGCACACTATTATCATATGATGAATATCTGTATAATTGAGACGTTATTGTGATGGGAATCACANCACACTATTATCATATGATGAATATCTGTATAATTGAGACGTTATTGTGATGGGAATCACACAGTTCCTCGCATTGTTGGAAAAACGACTTCACTGACTCCCTAGTGAGACCTGAATATAACATATAGACCACGCTCGCGTTACAGCACCGCACAACTCTGCGATGGCGTAGCGTCGAGTGTAATTTTAGAACGTCCCTCACGGAATTCTAGCAGACATATTTAAACTCCTATTTAAATTAATAGGGCGTGTACAAAAAAAGTCATTCAAAATTACAAACGTAAATTTACCGTTTATGCTTGGCACGAAATATGCAAAACCCTTACATGTGAGGACTTAAACTATTTAGAATTAAGGAAACATGCTTCCAAAAATATGTTGTGGTGGGGTTTGAAATATCTGACACAGTGGACTAGTCGTTGGCCGTNTTAAGGAAACATGCTTCCAAAAATATGTTGTGGTGGGGTTTGAAATATCTGACACAGTGGACTAGTCGTTGGCCGTTCCGCGCCTTGGTCTTCTTGGAACACGTGAGTGAGTGAAGAGATTTCAGCGGCTCTCTCTTAACATCGATGTCTTGAGAGACGATGAGGGTGAAGCAAGGCGAGTATGGAGCGGCGCCGGAATGCCGAGGAAGGGTAAACGGTAAATCCCCATGAAAACCCGCTGACCAAAGGCATCGTCCTGCATGATTCCGAAATGCGAAAATCCGGACACGATCCCCCCGGGAGTCGAACCGGGTCATCTTGGTGGTAGGCAAGTAGCCTAACCAGTACACCACCTGTTCCGCATATGGTACAGGTATCGAAATACAAACGGCCAGCACAGTGCCATGCAAACAAACGGGTAGCAGACCAGAAAAGCAATACGTGTTCCGGTACTACCAATAATTTTGCGAGGCGGCCCAGTGAGTAACCATCAAACAAGCATTCAGGTTTCCCGGTTAAGCCATAGTTATTTCGGTTTTTCCACGGTTTCCCGAGATCACTCCAGGGGAATGCAGGGATGGTTCTTTATTTCAGGCCATTGTCAATTCCATTTCCGCTTCTACTTCTCTAAGCAACATGCTCTGTCTCTCATGGCCTCGCTGTCAACGATACAGGTAGTGCCAAGTGACATATTCGTGATAGGAATTATTAAATTAAGTTCGTCTTTAAAGACTCGAGCCGTTGTTGCGTAATGAAAATGCACATTTCGTTGGCATTGGGTTGCGTAAAATTAGGTCATCCTTTTGTTCCTGGTGATTTATTGGCCCAGAGTGACGCATGGGAAGTCAAACAAAGCTTTGTACATATACAAAAACTGAAAATAAAATAAAAAACAGTTTTTAAAGAACATCATTAGTCTAAGAAATTCCGAGAAATGTTCCTGTCTCCAATTACAATGTTTAAACACATACTGTGGTTCGGAGACGTATCTGACTTCACGAAGGTTGAATATACTGATCTCCATAGTGAAAGTTGTTACATGCCAGATTATATTGAAGGTAAGGGTATTGCGTAGTAAACGAAAATAAATAAAAGTTAAGAAGGCGGAGGGGGTAACACTCGTCGCCTGACGAATTTTTGAGGTGACAGGTAGGTGTCGGTCAATACTTAAGGCAGAAGAGTGATCAAACATGTTGGATAATGGACACATCTGCCAAGTTTGCTACAAATATAAATAGAGTATGAGCCCACCTGGAATAGAAACTAGATCAATTTGGAGAGAGGTGGGCGATCGGCGTTCTTGTTTCACAACTACTGCGGACATCACTGTTGTTAATACTAGTTTAGAGTAAATTTAATGCGTAACATCCTATTATTTTGGCTTGCCATTTCGCCATGTGACATAAAAGCGTTTAATTTAATGACTAGTAAATGAACATTGAGATTTGAAATCATACTTCGTGAAGTTATTTTTTAAATGGCAATTGAGTCAACTGATAACATGACTCGTGTAAATTATCCTTTAGTATGTACAGGTGTCAAATGTCACATGACACATTCAGTTGACAGTAGTAGAAGCTGGTGGTTTGCCTCAATCCTCTATTTTTCTAGACAGTTATAACATTCAACTTTCTTTCCTTTTTTAGTATGTTCTCTTTATTATAACATAGCTGAAGTTGACAAGAAATGACATAGTGGGAGTTTGCATCATGATGTCATCCAATATGGCCGCCATTGCGCCACGGCCCCGCAGCCCCCAGCCCTGGTGCTGAACCGCCATTTTATAACTACTAACACGGGAACGTAACTGTGTTCGAGGAATGGCAGATAGCTTGACTGCTACACGCACACTCAAAATTCAACCTTCCAGTTGAACACGATACAGTCAGGTTAGTTGCTGTACATGGCGCAACGATGGGAATGGTATATCGCCATCTGTTGACCGATGTCCTTTAAGAGTTCATCAGTTAAACTACGTTCCTCTAGTAAGCCGCTGTTGTACCAACGTCAGTTGGTCAGCACTCTTTATGATTATGCAAATGTTTCACAATATATATCTTTTCTCAATATGTTGAATTATTAAAGATTTTTGTAAAGTGTATACAAACAAATATACGGACAGATTTACCTTCAATTAGATAATTATATCTTTCCAAGGTAAGTAAGAAAAAAATTACAGGATTTTCCTTGTGGCATTGTTATGACATGCTGAATTCCCAATAAAAATAACTTAAATATTCTGTGACCTGTTTCTTCAAAAGCCAACCTTTCCTGGTGGCAAATACGTTTATTTTTCGCGTAGCAACACGACCACAAGCAACTGATAATTAAAACTGGATAGGAAGTTAAGGCAAAAATAAGTATGACATAGTGTGATGTCACATGACGAGAATACGATGTAGAATAACTTTCTAAGCCGATAACATGAAGGTGACAAGAACAAGAAAATAAGTGCGAAGAACACTTGTGGTGCAACACTGTAAACATGCCTACGTCACGTGACATCACGCTGCAGTATGTTTATTTTTAATTTTACTTTATCCTTTTTACGACGCAGACAAGGTCTATCTGCTCTTTGGTCTAGTTGCCATGCCAACCAACTGAGGTATCTCGCTTGTGGAAAGGTTGTAGCTGATACTGCAACAAACATACACTCATGCGCAGTTTAATTAGAGGTACCTAGCTAGTAGTAACACCCCTTTCCACCTTGTTGATGACGCTTATGCGAAATGCGATGGACTCGACTAGGAGCGGATGATGTCGGGATCCATAATGATCCATGACTGCTGCAGAGCATCCGAAAAAGCACGTCGATATGTCGGAGCAGGATCGACAGCGTTCACGTTCCAACTGCGTTTACGTTGAAGAATATTTTGTTCGGACAACAAAACTGCTCTTGTTTGAACAACCCGCATACGTTCCATTGAACCAATTACTGTATTTCAAAATCTCTTTGGGACTAAGCATCTTTCTCGTTGTTTTGGCATCATTAGTGTATATTTACAACACAAAACGTTTTCACGAGTGCGCGATCAACATCAAAAAGCGATGTTTTAAATTTAATACATATTATGGTAAATTGAAATAAAAATTTTAAAAAAATCTAATATTTTGTTGGCGGAAACAAGTTGACGTCGTTAATATCCCAGTATGTTGGAAAAACAAATTCGAATGGTAACATTGCTGCTTTAATATGGTTTGCTGTACTGTGGTCGAGTTGTGTGGGAGTCTAAGTTCGAAAGTACAGTTCGAACATTCAGTTACAGTTTATGGGGCAATTACGGTATTAGTAGTGCTATTCAGTATGGCTGGTGCAGTGTAACGTTGTTATAAAATACTTATATGACATTATCTCAAAAGACACAGGAAATAATATATGTAAAACTGTTTATATACGGGAGCTGATTTAGAAATCATGGAAACTACTGTTTATCTTTCGAATATTACTCAACATAGTAAATACACTATTTGCCATTGATATATTACTGCAAGTAATTTTTAAACGTGACAACGCATGGGGAATGGATTCAGGAATGTTCGGCAATGAATAAAGATACAGAGCTGCTTGAAATATTAGTTTAATTGTATATTCTGGTACAAACTGTATACACCCATTTGAACGGGTACAACATGTTAAACATCCCTCAAAGTGTTCTCCGAATTTGTCCACTGTTCGATGCCAGCTGTGAGGCAGACATCGTCCCAGCATTTCGAAGATAGGTGGTGCACATGGTATTTACCGCCTGAAATATAAATAATTTAAATAAAATAACTATACAACATATTGTAGAAACCAAAATAATTCTTATTAAGCGAGATTTTTACAGGTTTCATTCGAAAAGTGTGAAGATACCCTGAACGCATTATATTCATTTTTTATACAGCAGAAAAATTTGTTTTGTAAATGGTTCACGTTAAACTGAGAACTTCTGAAAGCCATGCATATGGTCTACTTTCCCCCTCATCGTGTATCCTTCTACCTTATGTAAAAATTTACATTATTAATGGGTCCAATAGCTTTATTCGTGTGCCAGTAATTTTGTAACTTGAAATTATTAGTAACCATAATGTGATAATAGCATACCATTTCGTACTCTAATGTGTGTAGAGTATAAACTCACCAAATTAATTTGTGATGAATTTAATCATTACACTTGGAATACAGCGTCAAGATTTGGAACTGTTATTCTTAATTCCTGCTTGCAAGTGATTCTAGTTGTATTTTATAAGTGAACACCCTGTATTTGTTATCGAAGGTTTATTTGAAAAGTCCTTATTTTACCGTGAACAGACTATATCTACAGCTTCACAGTATCGTAATCAACAAATGGTCACAAGATACCAGGTTGTTTGCAACGTCTCTTGTCTCAGGAGATGGAATGGACTGAAAACTAAGGTTTATTCGACTCAGGTTGAGAAGCTCTATGCTAATAGTTCGGCATATATATTTTTCGTCACTTTGAGTCACTGGTATTGCATGTGTACTGGATTTTCCTGTTATGTGTTAGAAATATTCATAAAATAATTATAAATATTATTTAGTGAAGTGTATTGTATTAGAACCTATTCACTGAGAAAAAGACTTCGTAACTTCACAAAGCAAACACTGGGTTAACTGTAAAAGGAATAGGTACACGCGTGCTGAACGACAAAGACAAACACTCTAGCGTGTGCCGTTAAGCATTATTATTCCTCGGTGGTCATTACCACTTCTTCTCCACACGTCCAAAACTTACGATATGATGCAATACAAAATTAACTTTTTGTTTATGTACATAATGCCTAATCAGTATATAAACATATTAGAGAAACATTATGTTCGTGTTAAGCATGACAAGATATTTTAGAATAACGCTCACTGCAGAAAATTAATCGATTATTTTTCGGTTTGTTCTCAAATCACGGACTCCTCATCATCCACTTTTATAGTATGTACGTGAAGATTTTTAAGAGAGGGGCATGTGAGAGCTGTAGCCCCCCACTCCCCTTTTAAAATTCGNTTATAGTATGTACGTGAAGATTTTTAAGAGAGGGGCATGTGAGAGCTGTAGCCCCCCACTCCCCTTTTAAAATTCGCTTCTGAACACAAAATATTATATCAAAAACAAAAACATAAGAAATTCAATCCGTCTTTTTTGGAGTTAGTATCTCTGTGATACAAAATAGCTCTATAATCAATTTCCGCTCGGCGTACTCTTGCGACGAGTCCACTAACTTAAGGGGTTCGCCTTCCTGAACTGTTTCTCGCGTCTCAGGTAGAAAAGCGCGAGAGCAATAAGGGCTACACTGTTAAGCGCAACAAGTGCGTCACCGCCGCTATGCGCAAAGCTCTTGCAGAATGTGCAGTGTTCTCGTCATTCTGCGTGTACCCGTGGGACATTAAACTTCAACCCTGCCATTTTATTGGTGAAAACTCTGTGGCAAGGTCCCGTGCAGAGCCAATGATTGTTTTTGTATGAATCTTTCCCGTATGTTATGGTATACAGCGCTCTGAAAAGGCGGTTTTTAGCAATTTTTGCTGTACTCGTCATTGTATTTCTATTTTGCGCGTTGTTTTAAAAGCACTCAGCAGCCCTTGTCTGAAATGGGTGTAGTTTTCGTACATCAGCGTATTGAACGCACGTCCAACAGTTCCTTTGTAAAACGTGTATTCCAAACTCACTGCAACGAAGTTCAAGCGTAAGGTAGGCGAGAACCTTAACGCTGGCCTCTAGATCTTATAGTTTTAAGAGATTCCACGGTACACGTTACTAATATGTGTCCCCTTCTCACTGCTGAACAAACATTTGAGTGGCTATAAATGTTTGGCAAAATGCACTGTTGGCTCAACGGTTTTCTTTGGGTCTACTGTATTTTCCTTGAAATGTATTGTCAACTTTAACAATAAATAAACATTTCATATATATACATATTATGTTGCATTACTGCATTAACGTGGGTGGAAAAGTTGTATAATTTTAAAATTTCAATTACGTTTTTTCTATATGTTTTGTAATGTAACATAATTTTCGACTTTCTATGTGAAGTTATTTCTGCTCAGCTGCACCTGCCTTAAATCCGGAAATTATATTAAATGGTAACCTTTACGTAAATATGCATGCAAAAATATTCACAAGAATTTCCATCTAGGCGGTGTTTGGACACCACACGTTGCCGAATGCTGCGTAGTTCCAAGGGCACACGTCAGGAGGCGCTAGCGTCGCTTGAGTGCCTGTCAAAGTACGTCAACAAGATACAGCAGGCGTGATGGCTTATATACACCGGGGCACCTCTGACTGTCCGCTTCACAACGTAACGTCTTGACCTGCCAGCTTCTCGTCTAACTGCTGACGGTTCGTATTTTTCTACTGGAGTCGTAATTCAGAGTCATAAGTTGACATGGCGTTCGTAGGATTGACATTGTGTTGCCGTTATGTCCAGGTATATATCGCAGAGTCCCGTATTCACGTTTAGTTAAGAGCGACGCAAATGAAAATTTTCCACACGAGAAGATCACCCGACTTCAACATAACATAAAGGTACCATAGTATTGGNGAGCGACGCAAATGAAAATTTTCCACACGAGAAGATCACCCGACTTCAACATAACATAAAGGTACCATAGTATTGGTCGATCGGATTCAAAGGACGATTCATTTCTTCTGCTTTCCGAATACAGTTTTATTCCAAAAAATAAAATTCTTNTGGTCGATCGGATTCAAAGGACGATTCATTTCTTCTGCTTTCCGAATACAGTTTTATTCCAAAAAATAAAATTCTTCATAGCGTAGTGTGTATTATGCCACTATGGCAACTGACGTTGAAGTTACATTTCGGTTGTGTATTTTCTTGATAAACAAATTATCGCTTTCAAAATCTCTGTAATTAAAGAGGATATGTAGGTCAAATTTGCATCAACTTATGTTGCAGATGAAATTACCTCTGTATGTCAGTTTATTTTTAATTGCAAATATACATACGTATGCACTCACTATCTTTCGTTACTTTTTCAGACAGTCATATTTGATAGCACTTAATTACATAGTAAAGACGGACCTTTCTTAACTAGACCATAAACACAGCTAAAACTACAAGAATTTTCACTAAGTTAACTCAAAGTTGACATAACGATCTCCATGTTAACTTCATTGTGGTCCAGACTATTATGTATGGAATAATGGTTTACTTCTTTCGTATAAATAATACACCGTTCGAGCAATATTGTATGCATTTGGAAAAGAGAGGGTGGCAGGGGGGGGGGTGGTTCTTGATTTCCTTCTCTTACTAGCTAATCAATAAATATGAGGCGAGTGTAATTTTCTTCGTGCAAAAAAATACATTACTATGACATACCTCAATTTTCTTTCATCCACAAGCGTGAGGTGCGCTGACAGCAGTTGTTAATTTTAATTACATTACGACTACATTTTATAATTGTCCTTTTTTATTGTTATAATCTCTATGCATGTGATCTACACCTCTTCTGTAGGCATATCAACACACACAACCGGCTCCAAAACAATACGTTTTAGTCAACAAAGTTTGTATTATTGTGGAAGCACAGTTTAGGACAGAAGATCCTTAACTTTTCAGAATGCCCATAAATATGTACAAAAGGGGAAATCATGAACAGTGAGAGAAAGCAGTATTTTTCCTCATTCCAAAATATATATTGATAGTGGTTTAAGAATGTGAGCTAGGGCATTCTTCACGGAAACCACACAATTATTCCCATTTACGATTATTCCAAGAAACCGTCTTCGTTATTTACTGCTGTTGGTTTAAAGACACGCGACAAAAATAAAATTGCGCCAAGTATAGATAATGTTTGTAAAACCTTTTTGTGTGCGCCAGAACCTCCTCTTTTGTTTTACAACTGGGTAAAAGATTTTCGTTAATAAAACCATCATATTTATTCATAAATAATTTATGTTGCAATTTTAAATATCACTTTCACAAAATGACAGACAAAATTGGTTAGTGAAAGGCTATACAGTTATATTAAGAAATAAAGATCAATTCTTTACTTAAAATATACATTTCTATTCCTGAAATATAACTTCCGTGAAACGTTGAAGTAATATTATATATTTTGTCAAGAGCACAAATGGCAGCAATATTCAGTTAACACACTAACTATAACATTACGTGTTAACGTAAGTAGAATTTTCTAAAAATCTGGGATACGCTCATCATGAAACTAAAATTGAGGACTTGCTTTGATTTTAAGTATGTGGTTACAAAAACATTTTATAATTTTTATGGTTTCCATAAATGCTGTCATAATGGGCGTTTTATTATCCCAACATTTATTTAACTTACATTTCAAAATTTTATATAAACGATCCCAACTACAATAAAGTAGAAGAAACAGGGCAGTTTATGTAAGTCAAAATGCACATTTGAAAATTATCATTAAGTCTATTACGTAATAAAAGTTTTACTCCTTGTTATTCATTTAACAATTGTGAAGTCGGGTTTACATTTTAAATGGTAAAATAGTTTACATTGAAAAATTCCCCAATTTACTGAATTGTTGCGAAACGCCTACCTGAGAGCGACGACCATGTCCGTTGCTTTGAGAGGTCCAAGGCAACGAGAATCCACCCTGACAGCAATACTTCTGCAGAGCAAGACTTCCATATTGAAGCTTTGCAAGGAAGCCAAGGAAGAAGAGACCACATATTTACTGAATAGTACAAATATAAATTCAGTTTTTCCAAAGAATATCAGACAATTCATTACCTTCCACGACAACCTACAACATGTGAAGTGTTAGGTATTACAATAGCTGTGCTTACGGACTTACTGTATAGACAAAAACTTCTGGAATTATTTGTTTTTAAGAATAATATTAAAACCAGAAGTTTCTTATATAACTAATGACCCTACTTTCCCCAACATGGGTGCAATTAATTTGTAATTAAGATATGTAAAGCTGTGGTGGTAGGTAGAACTCGTCCCATGAAAGCAATATAATAAAAGATGAAAACAAGAACATNCCATGAAAGCAATATAATAAAAGATGAAAACAAGAACATATACAACAGTAGTAATACAGTAAAAATGCACTCGATTCTTGCCCGAGATTCGAACTAAGAAAACCTAGTAACGTTAACTAAATTAAACAAAATGGCCGTCATTTTGAAAATAAGTGTCTGAGCCAATTAACACGCCCCAGTTCCCATTGCATACACTAGGGCTAATTGTGCGAAGGATTTAGCGGAACTCGGCTTATTAGTACCTAAAAAAAGTAAAAAAATAGTTTAATGTGACGATCTTCAAAAATGGACGGAAAAAAAGTGATGTATTTGTATATTACATGATTGTATACTGCCAGTATACAAATTGAAGCGAAATAGTACAGAAGCTAAAATGTTTTTTTAGGCCCCACTCTCAAACTTAAATATATATATTTGTATGGCCTACCACAATAAATTTCTTCACCAAATTTCGTAAAAATGTGTTGATTTTATTCCGTTATATGACAACAAACATTATTTTTATTGTGGGACTATCTTAAATAATGACAGAGAAACAGGGCTTTGTATAATCAAATTTGATGTTTGTTAATATATAATGCTAGCATACAAAGTTAAGTTGGAATTTGTTTTGTCAACTAAATGTACTGAGATAAATAAATATATAGAAATATATATACATGAGCCACCATTTTAAAAATAAGAGTCTGATGTACTCAACACATGTAAGTTTACACCAACTGCTGCAGTACTATTTGATTGCCCAATTTCGTAATAATCCGTCAATAATTTTCCAAAAAAATAAAATACAATAAAAACTTTACATGTGACATGTCTTACAAAATGGCGGACAAAGGATGTTCGTTGTTTACGCGATTGATAGTTGAAATATAACTTACACAGCCAGCACACAAAATGAATTTGGATTTGATTACGTGGTTACGACGATATAGCGTTCTAAGGTAAAATGGCTATATCTACGCCATATTAAAAATAAGAGTCTGACGTACTTATAACATAACTTTTTACATAACTTGCCAGAGTACTACTTGCTTGTCAAATTAGATAGAAATAGGTCAATTGTTTCCCTATATATACATACTAAAAATTTACTAATTCATGTAGTGCTATATTATATTATGGCGGACAAAATATGCTGCCTGTAGACACAGTTGATATTTGTAATATATACTGACAGTATACATTTGATAACATGGCTTCGACGATATAGCATTCTTAACTAAGATAGCTAAATGACCACCATTTTAGGCAAGGAATCGGTTAATCGTTTACCGAGAGAAGACATAAAAACGTTGTTTATTCATCTGGCATAATTTACAAAATGGCTGACCAAAGGGGCTGTGTGTTACCATATATGATGATTGTAATAGATGATTTCAGCATACAAGATTTGTTTAAAATTCATCCAATGTGAATGTATATATACCAAATAAACCTATAATATTTGCATGGCCGCCATTTTAAAATTAAGAACCTAGTCTAGTTTAATCACTTACGTTTATATGGCCTGTAATGGTGTTATTTACATGCCAAATGGGTGGAAATTGGCCTTATATATTTCGAGATATAATGTAAAATCTTAATTTTTGTATTTAGTGCTATCATCCAAAATCACGGAATAACATGAATAAACATATCAACCGTTGTTGCTTAAACCATGTTTTGCCAGCATGCGTAGTTTGGTTCACATCGGATGGATTGTTCCCGAGATGACACATCCTCCTACATATTAAAAAGGCCGCCGTTTTGAAAGTAAATTCCCGGAGTCACCGAAGACTAAAAAAATTAGGTGCCTTACTAAGTACTTTATGTGTACCCAGTTTGGTGAAATTTGGATGATGCATTAACAATTTTATGGGGGCGAAACTCTCATACACAGACACACTCCCAGATAGGAGAGTTTTCTAATAAGCATCTCTCTCCTTCGGAAAGTAGGCAAAAAATTACGCTAAAGCAGCCCCGTCAACCTGGCGCTTGAACTGCGTCAGAGAGAGTGTTTTATATTACTGATTTTTTAAAGGAAACTATTAAAAGTCGAAAAAACTTATTATCGGATAAACTGAACTTTTACGTTCATTTTAGCTCCAAGAAATGATAATTTATTTATAATTAACATCAACTTAAATAGAGAGAAAAAATGTATAGGTAGTGACTAGTAACAAATAGTTCTCATACAAAATGTTGCTAAACCAAGTTGCCACCAATGCTGTGATTTGTCCCTTTGATGACATTTTCTATACTTACTTTAGCTTTGCTTGAATGAGGTGGAAGAATAGCTTGCAAGTAAAACTTTCATAGGGCTTCAGAAAAGTTGGACGTAATACCTAATGAAGGGACTAGAAGTGATGACTGAAAGCTTGGCAACTGTTTCAACTGTCCTTGATCAACTGCAGTGATAGGCAGAGCAGAACTGATGAGCTAGAAGATATGTATCTTATAACTCTTGCATACTACAAATAGTCTCCCTATGTTTCCGTGTCTCTCCTTTCGTATCCTAGTGACGTGACTTAAGCTTTCATATATCCCGCGCACAGTATGTTTACAGGATGTTCATATCCAGTGTGCAGCATGTATATAGGATGTTCTAGATATGTGTTAAGTAATAGCGGAGTAGATAGTAACCCCGAAAAACCCAAATTGTTCCTGTGAACGTATATCCTAAAGTCAATAGTTTCCGTGTTACAGAACTTCCAAACTTGTACTGTATGTATCCGTAATAGTCTTCCTGAACATTTCCAGTTCGAGTAGCTGTAGCCATGTTCGTGTATCAGCAGTGAATACTTCACTCTATAAGAAGTGCCCAAAATGCTTGCCATGTGCCTGAAGGCACGCCCGAACATTCTGCGTCAGGAATTGTACGTACCTGTTGGCAACCTTGTCCCACTTGCTGGTGAAGCACTGCTATACCTGAAACTGGAGGGGCATAACCAATGGCCTTGTAATAGGTAATAGTTGAGTGTGTTGATATCAGGAGAACGTGCAGGCCAGACTATTGGTTCTGCACGGCAATTCCACCTGTGCAATACAGGTTATAATATCCACGCTATTCCAGCTGATCACATTAAAAGGCACATATCCTAAATGATGGGCTATATACAATACATGAGGCAAAATCTTGGGAGGTCTTTAACTCGGAAACTGTAGACTTTACAACACGTTGTTACATGGAAGCCTGAGTGGTTAATCTGAGTTCGAGAGGGATGGAGGATTTAATCAAAATAAAATAACCAAATTTGATTTTTTTTAAACTGTTATTATTTGCAACATTGAAATCATCTATCTCCACTATAGCCCTTTTTTATTGGTGAGCGCAAATTTCATATATATATTTTAACTCAAATTAAATATCTTCTTATTGATTCTATTTGGTTATAGTAAATTAGCTCACACTCATCATTACCACACTTTGAGTCTGTTCAATGCCATCACATGTTATGTTTTTCGGTCATGCATCCAATTTATAAGTCCCGCCTGCAGTCGTACTCTTCGCTGCGCTAATGTTTACAGTTGCAGATTTTCCTATTGCTGGTCTTTTATCTCGCCACTCGTCGTCCTTCGGTTGATGCTCCAGCCACTCATGTATGCATCAACTCACTACACTCAACAGCTCTCGTCTCGGAGGCCTGCCACACTTTTATATCGGTCGCCCTGACCATCTGGAGAGTTCAAGGTACCCCGAGTCCCGCTTAGAGAACGAGGTCTCAAATCGAGAGAATTGTTCAGTTAAACGCATAAATCCTATCCACCGAAGGTCAGGAAAGGCGAGTCACCCAAAGGTTATCGTGGTAGAATGCCTTCATATTTCAAAAATATGTTAGGATTATTGCATGTTTGCATTTCAAACATTTCATTGATATGCCACCCCAATCTCATATCACTACTCTGACCATCTCTTCAGTCCGTCTGCGCAGGGCGGGCCAATGTCAGTGATGTAGACCAGCGACACTTAACACTGCTCCTTCCTCGAATCTGTTTGTCCCGAACAGACTCTGCAACATCCGGAACTTGGGAGTTCTTAAAATCTAGTAGCCAGCGTAATAAAGCATCCTCGGTTCTTAGAATAAAATATCTGTCATATAAGGTAGTAGTGGAACTGTGAAATTTTCTTCACTGTGACCAGAAGCTCTCTACGTGTATCACAAATACTTCCCTCAGGCTTATACAATATCTTACTTAAGTATTATAATGGCCTTTCTTTCCTATCTTGAACCTGAGATAATACAGCTCCAATGTCTACATAACTAGCATCAGTATCCATGTTTAAAATGCCCTTACTTTTCGGGAAAACCAGGACTGGTGGATATATCAGAATTTCTTTTAGCTTACTAAAAGCAACTTGACACGCAGTGGTCTATTGAAATTAGTTTTTGCTTCAGTGAGTTCATGTATAGAATGGGCAATCGGGGCAAACCCAGGTACAAATCGACGGTTATAGACACATAAACACAGAAACTGCGCACTCCAGATTTGTCAGTTGGTTTCACCCAATAACCTATAACTTTGGTCTTCTCGGGGTCTGTTTCGATTACATGTGACAACACTACCTGTCCCAAGAAATTAATTTTCTTTCAGAACAGATGGAACTTCTTAGGAACCCGTTTCAAGTTGGCTGCGTCCACTTTCCGGAAAAAAACAGAGTCTAGGATGATATGTGTTCTTAAATTTCCTTCCTGTCACAACAGTGTCATATAGATAAACCTGACAAATATCTAAAGGCAGAAGTTTTCCTTAAGACGTTCGCAGGTGGCAGGGTTATCAGATTTTGAACTGCCAGGTTTGTTTCCCTTGGACACAAATTTCAGTATTCTCTTTGTCATCTGGAGTCACTTCGCACTGCTATTAATCACTCTTCATGTCCAAAGTAGAAAACCATTGTGCACATGCTAGGCTGTTTAGTTTGACATATATTGTTGGAAGTGGGCAAGAGTACTTCTTTGTCACATTATTAAGCTGACGATAATATACACAAAACCTTAGCGAGCCAAGTTTCTGCTGGACAAGAACTATGGGGGATGCCCATTGACTAATTGATGGTACTCACGCATCTAGATACTTCATTTACTTCACAATTCCCTCAACTGACTCATGCGAAGCTAGCGGCTGTCGTATTGGTGGCAGCTTTATGGGTCTGGCATCTCCTCTATTTATGTGGTTGCAGGTCACATTAGTCCTTCCGAGGTCATTTGGCCCACAGAATTAGGCATCACTAATTCTCTGTAGTAATCCTGGATTACTTCCGTGATATTTTGGAACAGTCTATATATTGTTTCTGTGTTGTCGGCAGGAGATGAAACACTCGGAACTGCGCTTGTGCGGCCTGTGGAGGTTCCGGCCTAGATGGCTGCAGAGACTGGCTAACACAACATGCTACCTCGTCGTNGAGCTGCGCTTGTGTGGCCTGTGGAGGTTCCGGCCTAGATGGCTGCAGAGACTGGCTAACACAACATGCTACCTCGTCGTCTTCAGCCTGATGTGCGTGTTACACGGCATGACTACCAGCTACAGTGTCGCCACCTTCAACATGCTCGAGAAGCGCTTCAAGATTCCCACCCGCATTATGAGTCAGTGCTGTATTTTATTTCGCTCTTTATGCACAGTATTAGCCTGTAACGGTTCAAACACTATGCTATCTATAGTTTGCTCACTGTTAATTGGACACTTCTGAAATCAAAATTTTGAAGAATGTTCCTGTACCTAAATGCATGTATTTTCAGGGAAACGCTTACTGAGATGTGACTAATAAAGTTGGTAACGACGCAGGAAACGCAGTTTCATGTACATCGTTGAATTAAGAGGGATAGGAAATAATTTCAGAACATTGTAATTATTACTTTCGTGATTTTTAGAATTCATATAAGTGCAAAAATTAAAAAAATTTGTTAAATATTAATTTTTGTAACGTTTCCCCGCTATTGTTTGACCGACGCTTGAATAAAGTGATCAGGCGCATGACAATGTTAATTTCACATATGGCCGCAGAATACACGATGTGCATACAAGCAGGTTTTTTAGCAGGGTTTTCAAAATCGTTCGGTTCGCCGTGAACAGCCTATAGAACTGTGGCGTGTGGCGAAGTGTTGCAAGGTCAGCTGGTGCTTGCTCAGTGCTGTACACAATCTGCGCTCGCAGCAGGAACCAGTAACAGAGTGGAGCCAGAAGAAACATAATGTATTGCGGCCACTCACGAGAGAGCAGCGAGGCACTCATTACACACTTGCTGTGACGTCAACTGCACTACTACGTTTAACAGGCCGATGTGTAAACTGACAACTCATTAGATAAAGAACACAGCAAACACCGCTTACCTTGCAACAGTTCACCTCACGCCGCTGCTATAGTCTCGTTGATACTTATTCATGCAGCAATGGACCACTCACTGTGCTCTTAATTTCAATGGCGATGATGTTCTTTGATGTGAGCTTATGCTCTTGCTGATTGGCTGCGCAAGGTTCTTGAAGTAGACTTTGTAATTAATTGGCTGATGCGTGCTGGGAAATATTCCCCATCCGTACAGCCACCGTTTTTTTTTCCGTGAAAATTTCTACGCTCAGGCTTGACTTCAACTACTTTCGTGCAAACTTGAACATTTTTTTTCTGCTACTGGCTGCANCTGGCTGCTTTCCTGTTGTGAGAGGAAATTTTATACTCGACTAAGCCAATCAAAATATTCTGAAATTGAACGTCCGTTATTGGATGTCACGCATTTTAAAGCGTGCGAGTTGAAACCACCCAATGGCGATATTGGTTTTGAACCAACGTGTTTTGGGGTACAACTAGACGTGAAATATTTTTTGCGGAAAACCGGTGGCCCTTCCCATAGGTTATGCTGTCGCCTGGTAAGTAAGTCAACAGAAGATGATATGCAAACATCGTGTCACCACAGCATACTTAACTGTACATAGGTGACATAGTCGCTTATTGCACGAACTCCAGCCGCATGTGCCACCAAGATGGCGCCTATGACCAGCAATATGCCGGAACGCTGTTTTCCAACCACGCCTAGTAACCTACTTGTCAGCTGGTAGTCTAACCGTTATTGACACACTTATTAAGGAAGGCTTGAGATGTGATAAAACAGTCAGCATTCAAACGATAATGGGATATAAAATCTATTACACTGTGTTCTATTCCCGAATATAGTCATATGAACTAATGGGGCAACTTATTTCATTTCTTACCAACAATATCACATTGGATGACTGGTTCAGTATTAGTTGTGGATTTCTAACATGTACTTCCCTAATATACAAAGCTAGAAAAATCTCCGTAAAATTGCGGAAAGGTATCGGTAAAAATGTACCGCATATTTCACAAAACGTTTTGCGAAATCACAGAAACTCTCCAATAATTTGCTATTACCTTTTGTTTATTTAAATGTTATAAAGTAATTACGAAAATAAAATCTTTTATTTTCGTTACGTGGGCGTTTGCCAGCGTAAAAATAAAATTAATTCTAAATATCTTGNAACGAAAATAAAATCTTTTATTTTCGTTACGTGGGCGTTTGCCAGCGTAAAAATAAAATTAATTCTAAATATCTTGTCTTAGAGCGGGATTTGAATGCGAGTGAAAACGTTACCGCAAATAATACCACAGCGGTATCACATCACAGCACAACAATCATGTCAACATACTGTCAAGAACACTGATATTGAGTTGTTTAAATGATCGAATTATTTTAAAGCAAAACCTAACGCAACACATTTTGTGACATTTTTGATAAGAATTCACGGTCTAGCATAATGGTTTCCACACCACCGTTAGAACGTTAAGGTATTGGTTAATTTTTGGTTTCTTAATTTAAATTGTTTGCTTTGGTTTGAATTACCATTTGCTAATTAGTAGTTTTAAGTAATTTTCAATAAACGAGTGACAAGGTAGTAGTTTTGTCTTTGGCTTAGTTTATTATTCTTATGAGCTACGCCCCTAGTCTTTGGTTTGCGTTGCAGGTTTCAGGTAGTTGTGTTTTCAGGCTTTGACCCCGCATCACGACAATTCTATTAAAATAAGTTTAAGTATAAAACAAAATTCATTTTCCAAAAACCTTGAGTGTGTGCAGTGTTACACCCTGTTGCAAATATCCCTTGCTACTCTCTGATGTTCGAAATGATAGGTTTACATGTGATGAAAATCCAAACTGCCGCAGGGGCTATAATTGTCCAGTTACCAGGGCGAATAAAGCTGTGTGTTGGCTCGGCCGAAGCAGTTGGGAATACGAATAGGTTTCACGTTTTGTNCAGTTACCAGGGCGAATAAAGCTGTGTGTTGGCTCGGCCGAAGCAGTTGGGAATACGAATAGGTTTCACGTTTTGTATGTACGGACCTCAGTCATTTTTAATATATTTGCGGTGTGCGTTCCCGTATATTAATAGTATATTTCCTTAAAAATTTCAGTGAATCTAAGAAAATTTCCTTACATTTTGCAGAATCAGCTAAAAAAATGTTGCCATCATTCTTAAAAAACAAGTATATTATTTTTGAATAAAATAAACATTTACTTATACTTTAACAATGAATTATTTTATTTCATTAGTATGAATAAATACAGAGGAAAGAAGGTGTGTTAGTACTGCCTATTAAAAATAGTTCTTACGCAGAGTATTATATAAGTAAGTGCCCACGAATGCGGTGCGTTGTACCTTTTGCTGCACTTTTCTAAGCTCGGTTAAGCTTTA
>NQII01007320.1:76113-95580 GCA_002778355.1 Clitarchus hookeri | reverse complement strand
GCACAGAGAATCACCTCACAGCGTATGTACCTGTATTTCTGGACCATTCTGTATACAGTTGTTTCAACTGATAGTCTACATAATTTAATTTTGGCTTTACACAGAGGTTTTGTTAATTCGAGCGTGTATTTTGTTATATGAACAAAATGTATTTTGTTGCTTTTCAAGTTTGGTTTACCCAACAAAATATTTTGTTGGGACAACTATATATATATTTTTGGCCCTGTACAAACAAATATTTTGTTGACTTGAACTGACCTTTCTCTACGTGTGCGAAGCGTGACGTCATCGCCAATGCTGGCGTAGGCCGCCGTCAAGCCGTGGGCGAGATTTCAGTCTGCACTCTACTTGTGAACGAGACATCTGTAAGATGAAAGTAGCTAGAACATCGTGCAGAGCTGGTAACTGTCATTCAACGAAACTTTCACGCTATTCATGGGATGAGCTATAGACGGTTCACGACTGGAAGAGACTTTCTTGAAGCCCTGCTAAAGATTTACTTTCAAGCCCATTTCGTATCCTTCCGCCAAAGGTAAACAAACATTGCCATGTGACTTCCATGTGGCAGTTACATGACAATGTTTACATGCAATGTTTACATTCCACTGTGTGTAGATGTGTTCGTACATGCACGTACCCATTATAAAAGTCATGTAATGTATATATTATTACTGGATATTCCACAAGCGTAAAGTTTTTCATCTTAAGAATTTCACACAAAAGAATATGCGATCCCAGCGAAAAAACANGTGATCCCAGCGAAAAACATTTCATTTTATAAACCCAAAATGCGAGTATTTTGATGAATCGATAGTTGTTGTCTATTTACAATCGATTGTTAGTGACTTTCGATAAATTCCCGTACATCGAAGGCAAGATCATCAGTATTGATCGAAATTGTTACAGATGTTAAAATGGCGTGGTGGTTGAGTCGGATGTTTCGCGCAATTGTAAAACGTTATTTAAAAATGGTTGTGACGGTTTTCGACAGGACGGCAGAGTTTGCGAGTGAAGGATTCTACGTCTTCGACAATGTGAAAACAATTCTTATGTGCAAATACTGCAACGTTAGAATAAAGTGGCAAAGGAAAGACACGTGCACGACACACATAAAAACAAAAGAAATTAGAACTGAAAGTGAGCACAAATTAAAATCATACGTTATTAAAAATAAATAATAAAGATGCGGATATTAGTAAAACAAGACAAATAAATGAATTATTATAGGTTAAACGAGATAATCGCACAAATTCTCTGGCACGTGTGTCAACAACACAAGGACTACGAAGGTTAGTAAACAAATGGCCGCGTTACTTTAACCTTGAGCGTAATCTTGTTACTATGCAAGAAACAATGAAATCTTAATATGTTAGCATCACGTCACTAATAATTGGCATAATAAGATACAATTCCTTTTGACACCCATTTGTAAGCGATAAATTAACAATTACGTTAAAACTTTGGAACTATTTCCTCTCTTTGTGCTGGCAACCTAACGGCATAACTGCATCCGCGCTCGCAGCTGTTTGTAATGTTATATGCATGTCGCTAACGGCTAGGGTATTTTTTCAAAGGTTAATTTTCAAAAGTTTCTTCCAGTCGTGAACCGACTGTAGGTTCCGTTAGCCTCACTGGCTGCTAAAACATATGCAGCTGTGGAATTATAGTTCGGCCCCCGCTCGTCTTCATTAGCGAACTTGTCAATCAAAGGGTGTATCACCTCGCTAACGCATGAAGTGTTTGGTAGAAAACACGCTATTAAAAACGGTTGGCTATTGTGCGGTACTGTCTGAGCATGAAAAGCTTTTAAGAAACTTTTCATGCCCAAAGACAAGTTTTGAAGTTTAACTTTAAACTGCAAGGGTGATTTTTTTGGTCGTGAAAATGGTTAAAACGGATGTTTTAAGAATCAGTTTTAGCGGCTTTTAAAGAGACTTTAGAGTTGTTTTCGGATATGCATTATACTATTATCTTTATTATCGTCCCATAAAAATATAAGGGCAGCGCTTGAAGATACATATCATCAAACCACCGACGGTAACAAATCAAGCTAGTTAAGGGTGCTTGTCACTCGATGACTGCACAGATACCGCCGACGGCAAATTAACAGATGGTTTTTTTTTTTTTTCGTCTAATGTATAAGCTCTAATTTACTTCAGTGGGCTACTGTTGTAATGGTGGCAACGGTAAATTCTCCGTCACGGAAAAATCCGCCGCGTGTGTAACCGGCGTGAGGGTTTGTTCATAACTTACCGGAGGCACGATTTTAATACCATTATTTATTCTGCAGCCAGTTTAGGGTGTTATATACCGAAAATAAAGCGATTTCTATTAAAATAAGTGGTACAATTTCGTTTCCTGAATATTAAAATTAATTTAAATTGTGTATTCTGTCAAGTACTATGGATACATTTAACGTTATTTAAGCCCAGAAAAATGACTTACATTGTAGATATTTCTAAACAAGTTTAGAGGAAGCAATACTTCGGCATACAAAACCAAACACTAGAATATTCTACATTTATGTAAGTTTGGGCTGTACAGATCATATCATTTTATAGTCTATTTATAATTAGCACTCTTCAATCTAGAGCGATTTGAATTCTTGGGTATTTACTTCATTTACGGTTATGATAACAGAGCGGGTAAATGTAAAACAAATACATTACGACTATTGTTAACATTTTTTTGGTTCATCTGATGCAACGAGTTCACTAATTAATTATCAGTCTTACTAAATTTATTTCTCGCAGTGAAATTTGGCACAATACGTAAACGATAAATGATACTAGCGAAATGCAATGAGTTTTTCCAGCTTCTTTGACGAATAGAGAGAACGCACGGGTTTGGGTTTTAATCCTAGAAAAAGTCATTGAAATGTGTGTTTCTTTTAATTGAAAGTTACAGTACATTTGGTCACTCCACGTAACATGAGAAATTAATCAAATTACATAAATAACAACCTACAAAAATTGTATTGGGTATTGTTTATCAGATTTTTATTTTATCAAATATGATTTTACAACACAGACAATGAAACCTATAAGTTGAAATAGCATACATTTTCCTTGTAAATCGTTTGTGTGAATCCGTAGAGAAAATTTTCACAGCGTAATATCTGAAGTGTGAGGTGCTATTTTTTAATTACTATGCTCGCTGCAGGCGCACAGCTGAAAATTCGAAAATTGCTACGTTCGCGTTCTTATTAATTGAAAATAAGTGCGCGACCAAGCCACGCCGTAAATTATTCGCCGCCCAGTCCTCCTCTTACGTCGTGGATGATGACTACAGTTTTTAAAAAAATCTCATAATATTCGTTTTTAAATTGAGCACGCCGCCGTGACAAGATTACATTTCGCGTGCATTAATTTATTATAAAATGAAACCGATGACATCAGCTCTCTGATATCACCCACTTTTAATTAGCAGAGTTCATTAATTTTCCGTAAAATAACGCAAGGGAACAAGGGAAGAAGCGAAGTAAATGTTGGGCTAAAAATCACAAGGTCAACAAAGTCAATCAAGAACGCAAAGTTTTTTAGAAAATAAATATCCAACGTGTAATATACAACTGCCTTTTTGGGAAAGATAATTTAGAAATTCTGCGCAAGCATGAAATTGAAATTTTCACTGACATAGTTCATTTGATACTGTGTGTTCGGATTTAGTAATAAAAGCATATTCTTTCTGTGCGTCGTAATAGATGCGCCAAAGTACACTCTAAAATCGAAGAAGTTAAAAATTGCTCCAAATCAGTGAATTTGACTGCAGATGTGTTGAAATTGCTCCGCTTGATCAGTAAAATTTAACTGATCATTTTAGTTGTTGGTGTTGACTGAATAAACAGTGATTTCTACTGATACCTAGTGAATTTCACTGGCATGACAGTGATGCCTCAGTGAATTTAGCTGATTAGAAAGTAGATTACAACACATTAACTCAACGTTCAACAAATAATTCTACTGAATGAAATCACTGATTAAGATTTAGAGTGTAAATGGTTTGAATTGACTTTCATGTTTTACGTTGTCAGTCATACAAACAAACAGTACACAATGGTTGTTTTTGAAGTGACAAGGCTGATACTGTGTACTACCTATGTTACAAAAAAATATCCTGTCTGTGCATTGTAATAGTTGCACCTAAGGATATATACTGAAAAGCCAAAAAAACTGGTACACCTTGCCTAATATCGTGTAGGAGCCCCCCGAGCACGCAGAAGTGCCGCAAGACGACGTGGAATGGACTCGACTAATGTCTGAAGGTATGCAGGAGGCAATTCACGCCCTGAATCCTGCAGGGCAGTCCACAAATCCAATCTGCGCCAATTTGAGAAAGGGTTGCACGTCTGTTACGTTTAATGATTCTCGTCAGTCGTCGTTTGTCCCGTTCTTTCACGATCTTTTTCCGGTCGCAGCGATGTCGAAGATGCGATGTTTTACCGGATTCCCGATATTCACGGTACACTCGTGAAATGGTTCTACGCGAACATCCAAATGTTATCGCTACCTCGGAGATGGTATGTCCCATCTCTCGTGCGCCGACTTTAACACCACGTTCAAACTCACTTAAATCATGATAACCTGCTATTGTAGCAGCAGTAACCGATCTAGCTGCCGACCGCATCGCGTTACTCTGATTGGTTCCATACCTCTGTTATTTGCATACGCACGCCTATACCAGTTTTTTTGGCTCTTCAGTGTAGTTCAAATAAAATTTAATATTTTACGTAAAACGCCATACAAACTAACAACAGTACGCGTATCAAGTCTAGGCAGATTAACTCCATTACGCACTAGGGAATTAGTTCGCCTAGATGTGACGCGCATACCGTACGCAATAATTGTTGGTATCGTGTGGAAGGAAGGAATTAAAACTATTTAAGTTCAGTGCGATAATGTATGCACGTATGTCGTACGAAGGCGACGTGTTCGCTCTTACTGTAGCGAATATAAAACGTCCACAGGAGAGAGCATAGGAGGTGTCGATAACGCGATATCTGCCATGATTGCAGGCGATAGACGTGTCAAGAAGACGCACGAGACAGCCGCACGAGCAACTGATGGAGTTTGAGAGAGACCTGATAAGCTTCGGCAGGTTGGGCGGCGCGGTCGTATTGCACGTCGTTCGGGCCATTCGAATTTTAGAGTCATATTGCTTATGGAACAATGGACTATGAAACATTTCTAAAGAATTCTGTAGAATTTCGCGAGAGAGGACCGTGCGATTGTAAGTCAGGCATGCGCAGAGCCAACGGTTTCCTCGCCCACCATCCAGCGGCATGTGGTAGTTTCAGCGAAGCGCCACATCTCTACCAGAAGACTTCATAAACACCTTACACAGGCAAATATGCGGATCTGATTACCTTTACACGCTCTGACATTCACACCAACGTCACTATCTTAGTTAGCAATGGTGTCAGAAGAGAGATAGGTGTAATGCGACGTAATGGCGTCTTTAGAAGTGACTTACGCTTTTTTTTTGGGCATAGGTGTAGTGCGTTACAGTTCCTACCTCACTGTACATCAGCATAAATCCTCTAATACTGGGGCGGTGGTGTGTGCTTCCGAAAGTTATTGTACCCTTGAAGACCTACTCTGGCCTCATGTGCTAACATTCCTGGCCGAGCGGCCAGGAGCCAGTTTCCAGCAAGATGACGCTAGCCTGCGCATATATCTTAGGTTTCCATGAGTGTCAACAGCATGTTTGAACAAGTGCGTGGCCTGCACATTCACCAGACTTGTGACTGTTCGATCAATTGTATGTAGGGCCATGTGGAAAGTCAACGTACTTCATGGCTAATTCGGAATAACGAAGCTCAATTTACAACAACTGGGTAAATGCCTCACAGAATGCAACACGAGTTGGCTAGATTCCATGTCCTTCCTTACTGATTCATGTATCNACAACTGGGTAAATGCCTCACAGAATGCAACACGAGTTGGCTAGATTCCATGTCCTTCCTTACTGATTCATGTATCCAGGCAACGAGTATTAAAGGTGTCAGTCATTCTTTGGTGCTGCAGACAGGCGGTATATTACCCTAATGCAATACTACTGTAATAAATGTTTTCGTCTTTAACATGACGCTAAAAAAAATTTTTCCCTGGATTCCAACTGTTCCTCTCTCAAACCCTCGATGATAAGAGCCGTCCAAATCTCTTCACCCCTTCCCAACGGTTCCTTCTTGGTCCACTACTTTGTATGGTAGTGAATGTAAGTTCCAAAGAAAGAAGAGCTCAGCTAATTTATAGTGTACTTGGTAAAGTTCCTTCTTTCAAGTCGAATAACTTTCATTATATGGCATTGCCTATAGAAGTAACCATGCGGTCAAATCTTTTGGTAGGCATTATATTGCACAGTTTTGAGAATAATTTTTGTATACTGTATGGCGTAGATGCACAACTAAAAATACTTCTACTGGCGTTTTACTTTTAAGAATCCTAACAAAGCATTAAACATTNTATCTAAAGAAGTCTCTCTCCCTGTACCATTTTTTTCTTAAGTGTATTGAGAGAAATTTAAGTGCGAACAAATAATAATAAAGCTTAATTAATAATTATAATTTTCAAATGAAACTACAATTCCAAACTTTGTTTTTTTTTATTGATTGGGTTCTCGTTTGGGTCATCAATATATTTTGGATCAAATAACATACATAGTAACTGAAATTCATAACAGTTTGAACGAACGGTTTAAATCGAATGAATGGAATCTTCCTCCTTCCTTTTTTTTCTTTCGTTTTCTATCGTATCTGCTTGAGTCTGAGTATGAGGAAAACGCTCGGTATCGGGGGAGCATAACACGCGAGGAGGATGTACAATCCATCGCCTTTACTTACCTGGCGCGTGAACTGTGCTATTTCATCGCCGAGGTCCTAACCGCTCACAAGCACAGCATTAGTTACGGTGACAAGTAATCCAGTGATTTAGCCTCATCAACGGACCTCAGAGGGTAGAAAGAAACATGGACCGTCAGACATAAATAAAAATAGTTCTCCGGATGACAATTTTGTTTTCGGGCCAGCACACGTGCGTGCATATTTTTACATGTTTAGAAATATTCCGTAAGAACCGCGAGCGAAAAAATATAGCATTTTATTCAAACGAACAATTTATTTATTTCTATGATAGATGTAGATTATTTAATTAATGGAAGTTTCAATCAAGTAGGAAATAATTTAAAGGACTGTATAAAATTGGAAAAATATTTGAATAAAGTTTTGTTCTACAACTGTTCGAGTTACATACAAAATGCGTTTTATANTGTATAAAATTGGAAAAATATTTGAATAAAGTTTTGTTCTACAACTGTTCGAGTTACATACAAAATGCGTTTTATACAAACTAAAATATTCAATTTACTTGTGGTCCATTCTTCGGATAGAGAAAGAAGGTTGCCTGAAATGGAAAGTTGGGAAAGATAACTACCAGATGATAATGTAAATGTAAGCCCCCTCTCACCCCTCCTTCCCCCCAAAATATTTTTGTACTACTGAATAAAAAAATAAACCCCGGTGACCACGCAACGCTGCATGCAGAGAGCGACCCGCCAGGAAAGTAACGGCAGAGGTATCAGGCGCACATGACCAGCACAGAGGTTTATAGCGTGCTGGTATTACGTGTTCCGCCCGCCTGCAGCTATTTCGCGCGTTAGAAACCTCGAAGCGCGTGAGCTGTAAGGCCGACTCTTGCCCACTCCCCACTTGCCTCATANTAAGGCCGACTCTTGCCCACTCCCCACTTGCCTCATAGCCTCTACGCGTAGGGCGCTTAAGGGTGCTGGTCACGAAATAATTCATTATTTTATACTTGGACGAAACACCATTCAACTTATAGACATTATCTTTAGAACTCCCTTTTTTTCCTTCTCATAAACGATTTATAAATTGCATAGTTTTGCATTATGGCATGTCAAAAACACAATTTTAATATTTTTCGGNATAGCGTGCTGGTATTACGTGTTCCGCCCGCCTGCAGCTATTTCGCGCGTTAGAAACCTCGAAGCGCGTGAGCTGTTAGGCCGACTCTTGCCCACTCCCCACTTGCCTCATAGCCTCTACGCGTAGGGCGCTTAAGGGTGCTGGTCACGAAATAATTCATTATTTTATACTTGGACGAAACACCATTCAACTTATAGACATTATCTTTAGAACTCCATTTTTTTTNGAAACACCATTCAACTTATAGACATTATCTTTAGAACTCCATTTTTTTTCTTCTCATAAACGATTTATAAATTGCATAGTTTTGCATTATGGCATGTCAAAAACACAATTTTAATATTTTTCGGACGTGCAAATAAACAAAACAAAAACTTTACAAAAATAATACACTGCTACAAATAAAAAATATTGAAAAATTTCCTTATTTTAATAAATTTTTTTAAACTACAAAATAATTTCATAGCGTGATTTTAAAGATTACTTGAAATAACTCATGGCAATATATTTCAGTGTGAATTAGCTCATTTCGGTTAGTGATTTAGTTTTTATAATTTGAAAGTCCCAGAAACATAATTTGCAATTTTTATAGGCCACTGTGTAGCGAAGAAATTGTACTCGTAAGTTATGTCTACAAATTTAACAGCGTTTATTATAAATATAAAATAAATTTTGGTGTGCCACGGAGGCGAAGGCATTTTTACCGTCACCTTGAACTAGTGGCCTACCTGACCAAATGCACGTTTGCGCACACAGCGGGTTTTATACGTTTAGAGTTAGTTGCTCAGTGTGATTTGAACTTTCGTATTGAAACGTTTTATCAATATTTTGGTATCGTATTTCGAATATCAATAGTTTCATGAACATGAGTAACATCATCGATAATGAAATTCTTATTTTATTAATCCAAGAGGGATAAAACCCTTAGCATGAAGTTTGCCTTGGATTTCGAAGCGACTTCGATCAATTGGAAAAAAAAAGAGATAAATTATTTCGGTGAGTCCATATTTTCTCATATGCCTATACATACTAGGAAGTGGCGAAGTTGTGAAAAAGTGTTCGTTTTTGAGATTCTATATGTGGCAGTGATCACACTCTGTAGTAGCACAAGTTCTTTACTCGCATTGCCATTTATTTGTTTTTAAGTTTTGACAACCATGGTAGGCTATTATTAACAAATGTTTTATTCGTAAAATTAGAGCCGCCGCGTGAGGGTGGGAAGGTTGTGCCTTGCCGAGGGGGCGCGACCATACTAAAATATTTAATTAAATGCAACAAAATTCTATTAAATTTAATTTTTTTAAATAATACATAAGCTAATATATCACATTAATTTCCTTAACAATTGAAATGATGAATTTTGCTTTTACAAGGCAAGGAAAACATTTGTTTCCTCTGATAGTTCAATTCCAAACGTATTTCTGAGCACGTTGTTCCTATTATTATTCAAAAATTAAAACTTTTCAATTCAAAAATCGAATTTATAAATTTCGCTCATTTCGAATTGGAAGGAAAGGAAGTTAATTAAAATAAAATTATTTTATTTTATTATTTTTATTATTTTATTAGACTTGTATCTTATTTCTAGTGTTACAACAATATTTTACAATTAGATAAAAATTATACGAAAAAAGTTTTAAGAATATCCTTATATCTTGGACATCCAATTTCTAGATATCTGAAAAACGAAAAAAATATTATTTTATTTTTTACAAAGCTAACGTAGACGGTACATAATGTTATTATTTTTAGGTAAGGAAGTGATGAAAATACGGAAACATTTACGTGACGCCTTCGCCAAGGCTGAAAATAATGCTAAAGAATATAAAACTAGTGGCTCACAAGCTACCAAAAAAAGTAAATACATATTCAATGACGAACTCCAGTTTTTAAAGGAAANGGCAATATATTTCAGTGTGAATTAGCTCATTTCGGTTAGTGATTTAGTTTTTATAATTTGAAAGTCCCAGAAACATTACAATTTGCAATTTTTATAGGCCACTGTGTAGCGAAGAAATTGTACTCGTAAGTTATGTCTACAAATTTAACAGCGTTTATTACAAATATAAAATAAATTTTGGTGTGACAAGCACCCTTAACTAGCTTGATTTGTTACCGTCGGTGGTTCGATGATATGTATCTTCAAGCGCTGCCCTTATATTTTTATGGGACGATAATAAAGATAATAGTATAATGCATGTCCGAAAACAACTCTAAAGTCTCTTTAAAAGCCGCTAAAACTGATTCTTAAAACATCCGTTTTAACCATTTTCACGNTCCGAAAACAACTCTAAAGTCTCTTTAAAAGCCGCTAAAACTGATTCTTAAAACATCCGTTTTAACCATTTTCACGCCCAAAAAAATCACCCTTGCAGTTTAAAGTAAAACTTCAAAACTTGTCTTTGGGCATGAAAAGTTTCTTAAAAGCTTTTCATGCTCAGACAGTACCGCACAATAGCCAACCGTTTTTAATAGCGTGTTTTCTACAAAACACTTCATGCGTTAGCGAGGTGATACACCCTTTGATTGGCAAGTTCGCTAATGAAGACGAGTGGGGGCCGAACTATAATTCCACAGCTGCATATGTTTTAGCAGCCAGTGAGGCTAACGGAACCAACAGTCGGTTCACGACTGGAAGAAACTTTTGAAAATCAACCTTTGAAAAAACACCCTAGCCGTTAGCGACATGCATATAACATTACAAACAGCGGCGAGCGCGGATGCAGTTATGCCGTTAGGTTGCCAGCACAAAGAGAGGAAATAGTTCCAAAGTTTTAACGTAATTGTTAATTTATCGCTTACAAATTGGTGTCAAAAGGAATTGTATCTTATTATGCCAATTATTAGTGACGTGATGCTAACATATTAAGATTTCATTGTTTCTCGCATAGTAACAAGATTACGCTCAAGGTTAAAGTAACGCGGCCATTTGTTTACTAACCTTCGTAGTCCTTGTGTTGTTGACACACGTGCCAGAGAATTTGTGCGATTATCTCGTTTAACCTATAATAATTCATTTATTTGTCTTGTTTTACTAATATCCGCATCTTTATTATTTATTTTTAATAACGTATGATTTTAATTTGTGCTCACTTTCAGTTCTAATTTCTTTTGTTTTTATGTGTGTCGTGCACGTGTCTTTCCTTTGCCACTTTATTCTAACATTGCAGTATTTGCACATAAGAATTGTTTTCACATTGTCGAAGACGTAGAATCCTTCACTCGCAAACTCTGCCGTCCTGTCGAAAACCGTCACAACCATTTTTAAATAACGTTTTACAATTGCGCGAAACATCCGACTCAACCACCACGCCATTTTAACATCTGTAACAATTTCGATCAATACTGATGATCTTGCCTTCGATGTACGGGAATTTATCGAAAGTCACTAACAATCGATTGTAAATAGACAACAACTATCGATTCATCAAAATACTCGCATTTTGGGTTTATAAAATGAAATGTTTTTTCGCTGGGATCGCATATTCTTTTGTGTGAAATTCTTAAGATGAAAAACTTTACGCTTGTGGAATATCCAGTAATAATATATACATTACATGACTTTTATAATGGGTACGTGCATGTACGAACACATCTACACACAGTGGAATGTAAACATTGCATGTAAACATTGTCATGTAACTGCCACATGGCAGTCACATGGCAATGTTTGTTTACCTTTGGCGGAAGGATACGAAATGGGCTTGAAAGTAAATCTTTAGCAGGGCTTCAAGAAAGTCTCTTCCAGTCGTGAACCGTCTATAGCTCATCCCACGAATAGCGTGAAAGTTTCGTTGAATGACAGTTACCAGCTCTGCACGATGTTCTAACTACTTTCATCTTACAGACGTCTCGTTCACAAGTAGAGTGCAGACTGAAATCTCGCCCACGGCTTGACGGCGGCCTACGCCAGCATTGGCGATGACGTCACGCTTCGCACACGTAGAGAAAGGTCAGTTCAAGTCAACAAAATATTTGTTTGTACAGGGCCAAAAATATATATATAGTTGTCCCAACAAAATATTTTGTTGGGTAAACCAAACTTGAAAAGCAACAAAATACATTTTGTTCATATAACAAAATACACGCTCGAACTAACAAAACCTCTGTGTAAAGCCAAAATTAAATTATGTAAACTATCAGTTGAAACAACTGTATACAGAATGGTCCAGAAATACAGGTACATACGCTGTGAGGTGATTCTCTGTGCNGACTATCAGTTGAAACAACTGTATACAGAATGGTCCAGAAATACAGGTACATACGCTGTGAGGTGATTCTCTGTGCAAAATGGGATAATATTATACGAACAATGTCATACAGTTACTCTAAGGGAGGTAGCCACCCTTGAAAATGTACATTTCAAATGGTTCTACCGGAAAATAATCAAACGTACATGAAATGAAAGAGCCGTTCTGTAAATAATGTTTTATTTAACCAAGACCTGAAACCTGCGAACAGTTGTGGCGTATTATCACCTCCTACATTGAGACACATGGGCAGGATAATAGCGTACCACCCCCTAGTGTCTGAATGTAAGGGATGATAATGCGCCACGACCGTTCGCAGGTTTCAGGTCTTGGTTAAAGAAAACGTTATTAACAGAATGGCTCTTTTATCTCATGTATGTTCCATTATTTTCCTGTAGGACCATTTGAAATATCCATTTTCAAGGGTGGCTACCTCCGTTACGAGCTATTGTACGAAATTGTTCGCATAATATTTTCTATCCCATTTTGCATAGGGAATCACCTCAAAACGTTTGTACCTGTATATTTGTTTGGCCACTCATTTGATTGTCTTCGTTCGAAAATACAGTCGAGAATTTGTTTGTGCTTTCTGTGACAATTAGTACAGTTGCAGTGTTATTAGTACATTTATTGATGCTTAATAATCATATAAACATCCTGATCAAGAAGTTCAACAGAAAACTAAAAAACAAAGCTGTATAACTTATAATATATGTAATTGCACATGTTGTCCAGTATTCAAAATGTATATATCTAAAAAAACATTCTTATTTAATCACTGGTCACTTAAGCTGAGTTTACTACGGAGTAGGGGTGGGGCGCGAATGATCTAGTTTCGAATCANTTATTTAATCACTGGTCACTTAAGCTGAGTTTACTACGGAGTAGGGGTGGGGCGCGAATGATCTAGTTTCGAATCACGGTCGGGTTTCTATCATTTTTATACTAACCGATGCTGTTTAATGTACGTAGAGTTGGACAAACCAAATCTCTGTTTGGGGCAACCAAATATCAACAACAAAATATTTCATTGCCCGTATATAAGCAATTAATTTGGTTGCGCCAAACCAACTTTGTTTGATTCAACAAATCTGTTTTTCTCAGTGCATACTGCATGTCGATCTACAAAGATAGTTAGAGCCTGTGCTCGGGTATTCCTGTAAACAGTTCAGGTAAGAAATATTTGTGTCATTATTTTTCTTTTGTATTTCCAGAGATAACATTCGAAAAGGGGGTGGGGGGAAGGGTACCAATAATATAGACATTAATCCGATTGTCTACTCGACCACTGTAAAAACGCTTTAAATGGTGACGTAGAAAACAGTTTAGAATAACCTCTTTTATATTGTAATTTTTATTTCAGCTTCATTACCGAAAATGTTAATATGATATCGCCAACTGCTTTCTTTTCTATATGTATACATATGTATATATGTATGTATATATGTGTGTTAATGTCTGACTGCTATTATTACTATCGATTCAGCTATCGTCGTTAAAAATAATTAGACATTTATTTGCTTTGATTTTGTTACATCATGTACCTTAATAAAAGCGAATCACACTCTTAACATCAGGCTTAACCACTAAGCTACATGCTGTAGCTCAAAAGAGCGAAAATAAATAAGAATACACACTAAACCCTCGATACACTATCCGAGGTTCTCTACCCAACTATTGTTAATACTGCCAGGATAACTTGCGTTCACATTTACCAAAAACCTTTAAAAACTATTCTTAGTTTTTTTTTTCTTTTTTATCACCAGAAATACATGTAAACATTGTTTACATTGACGTAGCAAGTAGAATCCAAGCTCGATGAATATGTGTTATGAGATTCCAGAAACGCCAATAACTTACCGTCCCGTCATTTATAATTTAAAAAAAGAATGAAAATATGTCAATCATAGGCCGTCAAATTAAAACAATACCCTTTTTGATAAAACGTTGAGGCATGAACTACTTTTCGCTATTAACGTTACTGAAGGTGTGACAGTCGACTGTTGCGTTAAAATATCTGTAGTTCCAGTGACGGATTCTGTTTTCAGCTCTTTACTTGAAGGTTTCTAATTTACCGTGTGGAATCGTGTTCTCAGCGTAGAACTAGGACGGTTGGGCGAATCAGTATGCTCAGCGTATACCTCAGATTTTTGGGTCGATCACCGTGAAGTCAGTCATTGAGTAATGACTCAGCATACACCTTGGACGCTTAGGTGTATCAGAGTGCTCATCATAAACATAAGATGTTTGGGCAAATCAAAATGCACTCAGCATAAGCACAATATGTTTGAGTTAAACACAATGTTCTCAAGATCAACGACATTCGGGTGGTTCAAAGAGTGCTCAAATTTAACACTATGTTGGTTTGGGAGAATCTCAGCATGTCAGCAGGTTACATTGAATCGCGGTTTATCAGCGGTATCTTAGAATATGATTTTCGGGTGGTTCACAGTCACCAAAGACATCTGTAAAAAGTTTGGTTGGCATGAATCACATTTCCTCGGCATAGNATTTTCGGGTGGTTCACAGTCACCAAAGACATCTGTAAAAAGTTTGGTTGGCATGAATCACATTTCCTCGGCATAGACGAGAATCATAATGTTGTACACTTAAAGCTAAGATATTAGGCTGAACCGGGTGAATCAAGCTGCTCAGCATATAATGTGCTATGTCTGGGTGAGTATTAGGATCTCAGCACAGACCTAGGAGGTTTGTGTGAATCACAGTTTCTCTGGGCATACGTACAATTTTCGGGTGCATGAAACGGGCAGAGGGTAAACGGAAAGACTTGAGTNGATCACAGTTTCTCTGGGCATACGTACAATTTTCGGGTGCATGAAACGGGCAGAGGGTAAACGGAAAGACTTGAGTGTTGCTATGTATTCCCCAAACTAAAAGCAACGGTGCCTTCCCACCACGGCGATATGGGATCGATCCCCTTTGGGAATCACATACTTTTTTTTTCTCGCAAGTTGGAAGCGTGGCGGACGTTGCCATTGGTGAGGTTTCTCAAGGCACTCCCTTTTTCACCTGGCTTTGAATTCCATCGCAGTTACACATTAGGGTCTCATTGTAGGTCAGAAGAGGGGGGGGGNTCCCTTTTTCACCTGGCTTTGAATTCCATCGCAGTTACACATTAGGGTCTCATTGTAGGTCAGAAGAGGGGGGGGGATGATCAACACCAAAGCCCACCACTGTGAGGGTATTAAAGCCCTGCCCTATGGCGCATTTGTCCAANAGGGGGGGGGATGATCAACACCAAAGCCCACCACTGTGAGGGTATTAAAGCCCTGCCCTATGGCGCATTTGTCCAAGTCGTAACGGGGAAATGGGGTACGACTTATCGAAAACAACGTGGATAGTATTTGAGGTTAGAACACTTTTTATGTAGGCAGGTGCTTTGAGATGTCTGTACATTTCCTCTAACCTCATTTTAACGCAACCACGTTCACTTATATTCAAATCAGTCGAAGTATTTTATTCACATAAAATTACATCTGTTAAAAAAATTCACAAGTAAACAAAGACGTTCATCGCTGTTGGTTATGTGACTTTGACAGTAGTTAAACCGGCCATTGGGGAGTCAATGTTTTGGGACTTGCGCAGAGGATATCTTTAGTCTACGGTCCATACGCGTAACCGCTGCTGTAGGAATGGCGTGTCCTGGCAGCGCCTTTCACAAATACACTGCAGACTGAAATCTCACGCAACGTGGAATTTTTTCCTTCTCGCCATTCTTCACCACCCTCCGACGACCCGGCTTCCAGGATTCCCGTCGGCATCCCCGAGCGAGNTTTTTTCCTTTTCGCCATTCTTCACCACCCTCCGACGACCCGGCTTCCAGGATTCCCGTCGGCATCCCCGAGCGAGCCAACCCATGTTCCGCGCACTGACACGCTGACACGTAAATCACAAGGCACCGGCCTGGCCCACCTCGCAACTGCCGNTCAACCCATGTTCCGCGCACTGACACGCTGACACGTAAATCACAAGGCACCGGCCTGGCCCACCTCGCAACTGCCGTGGGGGAAAACTCACAGCACTCCTCTTTCTGCCCCGGATCCAAATTTGCGATCGTACTTCTGGACCCCAAGATGTATGATTTATTCTACCCCAAACGTCGCTCAGTCATATTTCTTTCTTTCTTTCCCCCTTCCCCTCTCTTCATCGGGTACCCCTTGCTGATGCTTTCTCGTGAGCTCGGGGCAACCTACACCAACAGTTTTTTTAGTATTATTGTTATTATTATTTTTCTAACGTTCCTCCCCCCTTCTCTGATGGGATATAATTACCAGTCTCGGGCCCGCGTTGATTACACAGCTATTTCTCCCCCGTCATGGAAAAAGCTGAAGCAATGACGTGTTCTCGGGCCACTAAGAAAATCTTCTGGCGCCCCGCATCACTGTTGTTTCGACCGGAAGACCCGAGAACGGTGCGTTACTGGAAAAGCCGGAATTCATATTTGTAAATGTGCACCCGAATGCCGGTACTCAACCGCACGATGTGATTCGCTTTCTTAAAAAGAGACATCTTAAAATTGTTCAATAGGCTAAAAATTTTTACAATTTTTTTTTTAACATATTACATCCTCTTTCGTTATGATATGAAGTAGGTAATAACGTGAAAAAGAATTATAACTGAGAAAAATAATTTTTGAAAATTGTAGGCCTATTAAGCAAACTATAAGAATAAGAAAAAAAAATTCGGGCACATTTAAAAACAGAACAAAATTAAAACGCTGTACTACAGCCCAAAAAGTTTTTTGTCAAGTTGCCATCGATATACGGTAATGTCACGAAACCATAAAATATCCAAAAAAAATCTAGAAAAAAATGTGGTTCTTAAATAGTTTTCATGGTCGTCTCCATCTTTGGTTCACCACTATNATCCAAAAAAAATCTAGAAAAAAATGTGGTTCTTAAATAGTTTTCATGGTCGTCTCCATCTTTGGTTCACCACTATGATTCTTAAACAGTATGACGATGCCCATTCAAGCTCCGCTGCCAGAATATGTGACATTACAATCCACTGAATATCTTACCAAACCCATTGGTTCCACAAAACCGATAACCTTAGTCATTTACTTGTTTTGTATTTTTCGTTTATGATCAATATTTTCATGAAACTCCCATTTTACATAGTAGAAATCTAGCATTTATTATTACAAACATGGATACGCGATTTGTTATATAAAATGTGTTCATTATAAGTTAATGGATTTTGTTCAATATAAATTAACCATTTGCAGATTTCGTTTATAAATTTTTTTTGCGTATTTTTCTCCTACTAGTATGTTAATTAAAATTCTGCATTCTCTTATTAATAAACCGCCAAAATATTTATATTTTTCCGCCCCTAAAAAAACTTAGTTCTACACTTTAGAAAAGTATCCCTGGATGACTGTATAAGAAGAAATTCAATGCAAGCACTAGAAGCAAAACTAATGTTGAATATAATGCCATCAATCCCTTGAAATTACCCATTCCAGTGACGGTTGCATTGGCTAATGGCAGTGGAGATGTAATTCGGAAACCGCAGTATTAGTTATTATTATTGATTTATTTCGTGTTTTCAGTGGCCTCGAACGACAAGGCCTTAGTAGGAGAACACTTTTCATTGAGTAATTGGGAATGAATCGGTGAGGACCTGTATTAAGAAACCATCCCATGAAGTGATTTCGGAATAAAAATAATCCTACTAAAAATAGGAAGTACGCCAAAGACTGAATTTTTTTTCTCTTCTCGTTTCAAGTGGCTCCGCTGAAAGCGAGTTCTAACCTTATTTTATTTTTTGAATTATATACAATTCTTACTCGAAACTTTGATATTGCAAACTACCTTTGCTGGTGTAGATAGCCACTACTTCAGAAATTGCTGTATAGCAGATTGTACATTAATAAATGTGAAATAAACAAGGCTCTATTTTTCGAGCTGTTTTCAAGTCCATTGTAAAAAAAGAAGGCTCTTAACATATATTTTAAAATTATTTTTGGTTTTGTTAACTGATTATGTATAGATATCGATAACAAATGTATCATGTTAATAAGAATATATCCGTTTCCGGGAGTATTTGAGTTTATTTTTCTTTATTTTATTTAAAACAAATTTGTAAAAAATTTTGTATTTTAAAAATACAACTGCATTAAATATACCAGCACGAAAGCAAAGTACGTTCTTACCAAAATTAATACGTAATTTATTGCCACCACCTTCACGAAGGAAAGGGTTCGTGGCAGAAGGGTACGTGGTGGTGTAGTGGTTAGACCACTCGCCTCCCACCTAGGCGAACCGGGTTTGATTCCCGGTGGGATCGCTCCTGGATTGTCGCGTGTGGGAATCGTGCCGGACGATGCCACTGTTCGGCGGGTTTTCTCGGGGCTCTCCCGGTTCCCCCCGCCCTTTCATTCCGGTGCTGCTCCACACTCACCTCACTTCATCTCCGCCGGATCTCAAGATCCCGATGGTAAAAGCCGTCCAAATCTTTTCACTCGTGCTATAATATGCATGCTTTGCGGGTTGCTCTATGAACCAGGCGCTGGTCGTTCCCAATTACAAGTGTTTAAATTTGCTCAGAGGAATCGTTCGCAAATTTACCGAACGATTGCATACGCATACTTGAAAACAAGAACGCACACATCCACAGTAGCTTTTGTGCATTCGTTTAGGAAAGAGTTAAAAAAAAACATAGTGAATTTCGAACTGAGTAAAGTAGCATTCGTTAATTTGTAGCCTGGTGTATGATTAGTATTTCATGCTATTTACAAATTTAAAAACTTATTGGGGGAAAAAAAAGTCACAGCGATTCGATTGAACACTGATATTTTTATAGGAATATTCTGGGCATGTTGCCTCAGAATATTACATCACGTACATTGTACGTAGAACTGTACCAGTGCTTACGGTGTCGGAGGGACATACATACTCGGCTGCTCATCACGAGTTGGGAAGAGTAGGGATTACTGCGTGTCCGTGCGTGGGAGGAAACATTAGAGAGAGAGAGAGAGAGAGAGAGAGAGAGATAGTACGGGAATAAAGGAGGTGGATGCGTGGGGTGGGCGAAGGCATTTACGCGGCGTTGAATGGGAAAAAACTCTGGCCGGAAGAACCGGCTCCATTACACCACCCTCTGCATCCCTTCGGGTCTCGCCCTGCGCTGGGTGCATTTGTTGTTTGTAGCACAATGTCCCCCTTCTCGTGGCAGGACAAATTGCCGCCCACCGCACATCATCCCCGCAAATATTACCCCCTCTTCACCGCTGAGAGAAAACCAGAAGGG
>NQII01007320.1:62181-76016 GCA_002778355.1 Clitarchus hookeri | reverse complement strand
CGGCTCGACCAAGATCACACAAGTCTTCTCGCTCTTGTTTAGGGCACTTTTGAAAGCTCTGCTTGGCTTCCTTCCCGCCCTTTGTGTAGGCTTCCGCCACGTATAAATATTAACATCGTCCAAGAGACCTACAGCTGTTAATTGAGTACTTTTGTAGACCTTCTTTGGGCATATTTTTCTGTCCATTTGTATCCTTTCGTCGTATGTACTGTAAACTTAACATTGCCATAAACCCGGCCACTGTATTCGTGCGCCGACCAAGTGAAACAGTGGCATTTTTTTTTACAAAAGTACGCTGTAAAATATTTTCTTGTTAAAAATTATATTCAAAAGAAAAAAAAAACGTATGCAACATTTTTCTCTTAACTGATTACTAAGAGAGCTATGCTCCCTCAAAAAATCTGGGTTTTTGAATACCTTTAATAAAAATGTACGAGGAATTGCTAGCGACTAAATAACAAATCGCTGAACAGTGGTTTGTATAAACGAGATCTTACACCTCTGAAAATGTGGTTAGTGATATCATTCCCCGTCATTAAAAAAAGAGGGTTGCCACCCTATGTTTGCATAAAACTTTGTGGCACTACTGTGAGCTGTAAACTATTCGTAATTAAACAGCGTGTCTAAATTAACAGAAAATAACGTATTGTCGGAACACTCGCATGTCAACACTTTTCGAGAAGTCCATGGGGACACAGCAAAAAAAACCTGTGGCCTGACAGGTAAGTTAAATTTACGAAAAGTCCGCATAAAAAAAAACTAAATATCCGTAATTTGACAAAGATTTCTGATTAATCTTTTACCAGAACATTTTCGTAATTTTACGGATTTTTTTTATAACATTGCAGTTAACGTTCACTTTGAACTCTGTGCAGTTAACCGCGTTATTTCCTTTTTCCCGTTAATTATTTTTAACGTGTTCAGATCAGCGCGAATGCCCAACATTATTATTTACAACGAGTGATTTTTCCCCAAATGCCAACTCTAGAGATGAAATAATATAAATATATTTTCCCTCTTTGTATGTACACAACCTGTATGTAGGTAATAAATAAGCTATGAATAAAAAAATTTAATTTTAAAATTATTCTCATTAAAGACAGAAAAATCTAAATGGGAGTGAAGGACGTGAAAAGAACACCGACAGCAAATCTCTCGAAAGACAGCGTACGGGTTATTCTCGAAACATAACACTTAACAGGTTGACAAAAATATATTTGAATCTACGTTTTTTAGAATATATTTTATTACAGTTATTCAGGTGTAATTTTTATTGCAATTAATGCAACTTTAAGCTGCCTATAAAGAATTTTATTTTATTTTTATTTTTTTAAATACGTTTTGTGCAGAAAAACTGAAAGACTTCCGCATATCTAAGTTAGTAGATGACGTATTTCACAGCACTAAACTAAAATTACATGAACATACATTAAAATGTACTGTTACTTTTTAACCGGTCTTGCTAACGCATTAGTTGTTGCGCACAACTCGTAATAAATACATTAAATAGTCATAAATTTCAAAGTCGTACAATAGTGAATTTAAACACTGGACATATAGCAGTTCAGGCTCAGATGTGTAATAATTTTAATGATGCGTGATTTATTATGATATAGAATTCGGGGATACCAGAAAACACCTTTACTTTTATTAGTCATTTATTTTGTTTGGCGTTCAAACGATTAAGAAATATTTCAACACGACCGGCTAGCTGCTGTGATTAGGGATTACAAATTAATGAGACGTAACTTACAGCGGTACATTTGCATGATTGGCTACCAGAGCAAGAGGAAACAATAACTCAATTTGTATCTGATTATCGCTGTTCGCTGAAACAAGTGTTGTGAACGGAAACACTTCAGCTCACTCTACTTGGCTGAGACCCTTCGTCTGTTTTCCTACTGACGAGGCTGAGTTGTTTCTGGGATGTAAGGAAGACGGTGTTGGGTTCGAGTCCTTGCTCGGGCATCACTCGGTGCTGGCGTCTGGACAGCTGAAGTAAAACTGTGCCCCTTTACAGAACTATTTCTTTTCTCTGTACTTCGTCTGAAACGAGCAGATAGTGTCTGATGTCGGGGGAGAAGGAATTATCTTTCGTATAAATGTGTTCGTTTTCTACAAGGAACGAAACAGTCCATTGTTTCCCGTTGGAGCTACGTTCTTGCGGTAATTTTTTTTTTTCAATTCCTGAAGACAAAAACGAGCGCTCATAGTTTTATTTTATTTTTTTTCTTGGAAAGGGAAAAATTCGTTTTAAATCGATTGTTTGTATGCTTGTGTAATGCTTCCACCGCCTTCCACCCCCCCTCTTCCACAAGTGCCTTGACCAAATTTGAAAACGATATCTTCCACATGGACATCTCAATCAAACTTCACATTTATCCAGCAAAATATTTATTCAGAGGTACTAACCATATCATTTTTATTATACCATTTCCAGTAGTAAAAATATTAGTATTTCGTAAGTCTAAAATAACATAGAGAACTTAATTTAATCATGGTTAAAATTTTAATACGGAAAAAAAAAATGCGTTGACAACAGAAAGTTTCCTCAAGACACCATCGAATAAATTTTTTTTTGCTTGAAAAATTATTTTGCAGCCACAGTTTTTTTTAATAACCAACAGTTTAGTGATCATAATAAAAAAAATGTTTGATACCATTACAAAAAATTCTGCTGAGGCTGTATATGCTGATAAAATACCGTTACAACTACATTTAGTTTTTCGGTCAAGTAAAAGTGAAAATATGTAAGAAGTATGATCTCTGATTTTGTAGTCTATGTTTCTAATACGTGTTTAAGTGTAAGTATAGTTCATTCAAAGTTAACTAAAGGCTTCTGAAATCAACCTTTGAAAAAAAAAAAAAAAAGCAATCGTGCCGCAACTGATTACGTGTACATAACGTTCGTGAAGGTTGTTTTTGGCAGGCATTATAGACTTCAAAGCCCAGTGGCCAATGATATTCTTGTGGTGAAGTGATTCGTAAACCGTATTACTAGCCTAGGTAATGAGCGGTTTACATTACTATGGCCGAACACAAAGCCTGCAGTTCGTTGGTTGTGAAAACGCAACAAGTATAGTTCATTCAAGGTTACTTCCAACTTTTCTGAAGCCCCGCTCTAGTTCTACTTCCAGAATGTTCCTCTGCCTCTTGCAAATAAAGCTTAGAAAATTACACTAACGGGACCACGCACCGAGTTCGCCTTCACTCAGTGTAATAATATTTTGAATAAGAACTATTTGTTACTAGGCATTATCAACACACCTATTTCCTTCCTGTTTTTATTCACTTTAGTTATAATTGATATATCGTAATTTATAGATATAATATAATGAAAAATTTAATTTTACCAGAAATAAGGTATATTTATGTTAAAACACATTATAAGTGGGGTGATTTTTCAAAGGTTTGTGAAGGAACCGCGAATATACTGTACAACATTTCTTATTTGCAACACCTGAAACTGTAAATTAGAGTGGCTATGAAGAGTTTAACTTAAGCACTGCCAGGAATACTCTGTCACTAGGAGCGCCAGTTTCAGACTGAAGAAGAGGTCGGCTGGTTCTCGTCTTCTGCGCGCCGACTAGGCAGTCGTCATCAGAGCTGTCGAAATGACGTTGTCAAAAAGTGACGGTAACGTCTGTTTACATTTCATTGCCCACCAGATCCGTAAGTTTGTAAACACAAAAAAAATATATATATATATATTCTTGCTTCACTGTAACCGAACCAGATGTAGTGAATAAACTTTCCAAGACAAGAATTTACATAAACAGTGTTTCAATTTTGAATCCAAACCACGCTGTTTTGGCAGCGCTGTTGTCAAAAAAGCCGTCTAATTCATGAATACAGATATCAATTGCTGGGCAGCTGACATGAGCACTCTGCATTATTTCTATTGAAGGCTTTTCACCGTTAAGTGATCACTTCTGAAATAAACTGCCCATAAACACACTTACAGTACACAAAGACTCGCTGACTCCCGTGAGTGAAGAGATTTGGGCGTTTCTTAATACGTATCGAGGTCTTGAGAGCCGATGAGCGAGGTGAGTGAGGAGCAGCGCCGGAATGAAAGGGCGGGGTAAACAGGATATCACCGAGAAAAACCAGCACTATCTTCCGGGCACGATTCTCAAATGTTAAAATCCGGGAGCGACCCCACCGGGAGTCGAACCCGGGTCGCCCAGGTGGGAGGTGAATATTCTAACCACTACAACACCGCGGCCCCAACTCCTAGTTAAGTTAGCAGCGAATCAAATAAAATAGTTCGAAGAATTTCCGTTGTATTGAGTGTGTAATATTTAAATCTATGTCAACAGTAGTCAATGTTTTTTTGTTTTATACAAATAAGAGCACGAAATTGCGTAATAGTAACACGTTTACTCTCCTGGAAATTCTGCGGTTCCACTTCGATAACGCACGAACAAAGTAAGATGGTTCATTGCAGTGTTAATGTTACATCTAGCGGACGGATACAAAATGAGAAGATGAAAAGTAGATGTTGAGAGGAGTATGAAGCTGCGCGTTCGAGATCAAGAAGTGAGGGAGCGATAATGGCGACACTAAGCCGCACCCTCTAGCGCCTCATCACCCCTACGCACAAAGCGTGCAATGTGTCCGTCGTGTTGCTGTACTGTACAAAGTATATCGGTAACAGGGGGACGTTTTTACACGCGAGAAAAAGCCACAGATTAAACTGCGCCCTTGAAGTTATACTTTTCTCTTACCGCTTAAGGAAACTGCAAAGGCAAGCTTAAAAAATGCGATATTTAACAATTTTTACGATTTGTTTTCTCATAATTTATTATAACCTTTTTTGGCAAAAAGTATTTCCAGAATATTTGTACGCCAAAATATGGCTATTTGCGCAAACAACTATTTAACAGAAAATGTTTCAGTACATACTCCTTTTAAGCTAGGCTTTCAAACGTGCTTAATTTGCAAATGAGTTGTTTTTGCTAAAATAAATGCAAATAATTGTATTTCAAGAACTTTCGCTCGCTTTATTCTCATGTATTGCAGGTAACCACCAACCCGCGAAGTTTAGTTGATTAACGGTGCTATGCGATGATGTGAGGCGTATTCAACGAAAAGCCCTTCTCCTACGATCCGAAATAACTTTAAGCATCGAAACTGGCNTTTTTGCTAAAATAAATGCAAATAATTGTATTTCAAGAACTTTCGCTCGCTTTATTCTCATGTATTGCAGGTAACCATCAACCCGCGAAGTTTAGTTGATTAACGGTGCTATGCGATGATGTGAGGCGTATTCAACGAAAAGCCCTTCTCCTACGATCCGAAATAACTTTAAGCATCGAAACTGGCCACATGGCCACACCGTGCCAGACTGTTATTTTTAATCACGGCGATTACGAAGAAAATTATGTTTCTTAAATTTTTTTTTTTTCGCTTGTCATTTTTACGAGAGATGGAGGGTAAACTACGGTAACTAAAATAAAATTGCTCAAGAATTTCAGATGCCTCCAATCAAAATTATTACCAGGAGAAGCTACGCCTATTTTGAAAACTGGCAAAGAAACAGGATCAACGCAATACTGCCACTAATTGCCGCTGTGAAACAGGCCAATTTGGAGAGGTGATTAAAACTGTGGGGGATAATAGAGACGGGAGAGAATTATCTGGAACTTTTCTGGACTAATTGTGAAGGGCATCAAGAAAGTCGTGGCCGACTTACACTTCACCACGAAAGTCGTCCTTTGTACAAACCAGCCCAAAAACTTGAGTAACGTGTTACAGTCTATTCGAGGTTTGTTCACACTTTTTGAATCAAACCTTTGAAAAATCACCCCAGGTATGACGTGCTTGGTTGTTTCCTGAATATATCCTGTATTACAACATTTTATACTTGTGTTAATATAAAAATACTTTATTTTTGATTGAATTGAACTTTAACTTACATATAACCAATAAATTATAATATTTCGTTTATAATTAAAATGAATAAAAACAAGTACAAAATAGGTATGTTGGTAATGCCTAGTAATAAATAGTTCTTATGCAAACTATTATTACACTGAGTGCGCACGAATGCGGCGTGTTGTCTTTTTGGTGTAATTTTCTAGACTCGCTTTGTTTGTATGATGCGGAAGAATATCATGGAAGTAGATATTTAGAAGGGCTTCAGAAAAGTGGTAAGTAACCGTCAATGGACTATATGTTGAATTTACAATAAAAATAAAGACGGATAAACTACATTCGGTAACTGTGCGATTTCAGTTAGTTTTCTCATACACGNGGAATTTACAATAAAAATAAAGACGGATAAACTACATTCGGTAACTGTGCGATTTCAGTTAGTTTTCTCATACACGGTACCTAGTTTTCAAGAGACTGTTAAGGACACTGGATATAATATTTAAGTCATATTATATGTCTATGAAATACCTTACATCAAAAGGTTAGATTTTAAAGCCATTTCCTATTTAAAAAATGAATAATTTAAAAAATTGCCTAGTTACATTACAAAAAATACTTTTACTATGCACAGAACACAAGAATTATAAGAAATTATTCTCCTGTAGAAATGAGATAATTTACACAGAAAAAAATAGTCACCAACAACGTCAAATACTTTACCTTATCACATTGAGAAAGAAACTATTGCGTTATATTTGATCTGCCACTAATTCTCAACACTTCAAAATATTATCTGCCGAGGCTATCTTAAGATATGTTAGAGCAATACATTTCAGCTTCCCTTGTTTGATTCTTATATGAATGGTTCGTTTGATTTTATCAGTGTATTTAAAAAAAAATTGTTTTGCAAAGTGATAACTTTTTTTTTTCGTAAATGTCATGAAATGTATAATAACTATGAGTCTGCTTGGCAGAAGTATTGAGGAAAAAGGGTACGATTTATGTTGTATATGAAAGACGAATGCGCATATTTTGTATAACTGTTAAATAGTTCGCTGGAATATATTTATTTAATTTTTTTTGTATTGACAAGAGTATTTTTTAATTTAAATTTAAGCGTACTTGCAAGCTTAATGCTTTAGAAAGCACATTTCGTAAAAAAAAAAAAACTTTTATCAAGAATGACCATTTTAATAGAGTAGGGTGGGTTTATGAACTGAAGATCTCAAAATAACATAAATATAATATAATTGTAATACATCCTATTGTATTGCTATTTGCACTGCTTAGTAGGTTACATAGAAAATGCCAGTTTATACCTTTCACACAAAAACCTTTAAATTGATTTTTTTTAACTTATGCCTTTTGAGGGCTTTATGGAAAGTCTAAAAACCTAATTTATTTTAATATTCTACAAATTTGGAAGTATTTAACATAGTTATTTATTTTCCCGACGTAAACATAGTATACCAATCCTGACAAAAAATGTAGACCTACATTACTGCGTTCAAAAAATTGCAAAAACGGAAACCCATTACAAATAGACTGAACTCGCATAATTAAATCATCACGTATCACATAACACACTTTGAGAGGTTTAAAAGAAACATCTATCTAGGAGCTGCGTCTTTCGGCTGCTGTGAATTGGCAGGCTTAGCAAACGAGTGTAGTTTCCTCGGCAAATGTAATCGCCCGTAGAGACATGAGACACGTCGTCTACCAAATTCGATTGAACAGAGATTTATTCTCTCAGGATACCATTTTTTTTAATGACGAAGCTACTCAACGAACAAAGACCACCATATAACCATGGCCTGAGACAAAGCTAACAGATCCAGGCGATATTCTACGTAACAAAGCAGGACTCCAGCACGTCCTTACAAAAATAGGGGCTGGTGAGATAAAGTGGTCAGTTGCCCTCATTCCACAAGCAACCGAAATTTGTTTGTTTGTCCCTTATCTGCAACGAGTGGCTTAGTTTGCATTCCTTTTTCCTTTGGTACTTACAGCTCTGCGTAATTGTCCTGGTACTAGTCTTAATTCCAGTTTCGTCCATGTTAAAGAGTGCTTGGTAGAAATATAAGTGTTCTCATCAAGTACACTAAATTATCAAAGAAGTTATTCAACTGAACTCTATTAAACCCCATTATGTACGTAAACAAAATTGCCCGAAACCCATGTACACAGCATAGTATGATTTATTTTGTGAAATGATTCACTTCCGCGATTTCAGTTATGTAAAATCAAAGATTGCTTATTTCTTACCTACACTTTAAGATATTATTCGCAAATTTATTATGTGAGTGTACACGTATGGTACGAATGGTAAAGTTATTTCCCACACATTCGTGCCAGCCTTCCTACATTTGCTCAGGAAACAGTCAAATGCGTAGAAAACTTCCCAACTTTGTATAGCAGCGACGCTAAACATTCCAAATTTGTAGCCAGATGTGTGGTGTTATTTCCATACGATATATGGGTTAAAAACTTCCAATTCAGTGTAGGAAGTATACCAGAAATATTTTTAGAGTGTAATGATAAACCAACCTACAGGACAAGAAAAGTTCCGTGTAACTTTTGATTTAAAAAAAATAGGAATAAGACGCATATTATGTATCTAATTCAAATGCTTACCATACAACCAATTTGACTACGACCTCCTTAAATTAGTTGGCTGGGATGCAAAATTGCGTTATGTGATATTTCCGAGTTAGAATCCTGCGTGAAATATGAGTATCAGTTAAGTTTCAAGGTTTATAGGCCCAAATTACGGGTATTTAGTTTGTAAATGACCCCCCCCCCGATCTGCCTTACAACAATAGTGTTAAAGAGAAATAATTAAAAAATTGCAATTGACTAGTCATATTCGGACGTTACAACGTAGCGTCAGTCTAAGCTGGTTGGTTTGGGAGCCCATGTTTGAGCCACACTGTTACATATTATTAGATTGTTCGTGTCTGTGTACACTCAAAACCAGAATAAGAAATATTAGTCACAGAAGGTCAGCAAATAAGCTCTGCTGCCTATTGCGGCGAGCCAGTCGTAGCGGCCGAAGAGGAAATATCGGATAAAGAGCGCATACCAGCGAGTAGCAAGTACTTCCTTAAGCTCGGTTCACAACTAGAAACGCGTGCACAACGGAAGGATACGTATCGAAACGGAAGTTGCCATTCTTTATGACGCGGTTCATGGTGATAGTGAACGTTATGGTTGTGTACGTACACCATGACCAAGAATCATACCATTCATTGCTTCACGCACACGTTCGTTACGTGCACATTTTCTATCGTGAACCGAGCTTTAAACTGTATAATGAACTGCGTTTTTTTTTACAAACAGCATCATCAAAACAACGCGAATTGAAAATACACGCTTTCAAATTTTTACACAGTTCCCCCTGACCTAGAATTAACGCAACTGGAAATTTTATTTCCGTAAAAACGTGATTCTGTTGAAAAACCAAACATAAATAAATGTACACGAAAAGGTTTTACCGCGTATTTATAACAGTTATTTTCGCGACGGGAGAGCGAATTTTGGGAGGATGCGTAGGGGACGAATATCGGCCTGCCACATATTTAGTCTAGGATATGACTTTGGAAACAAATAATTTTTTGTAAGGCGATTCACTGGAATCGAGCGGAAATAACAAATCCGGAAAGTTCAGCCGTTGTAGTATTCAATAGAGACTCGAAAATTTCACGATTTCATTTGATGGCCAGGCTAAACTTGACAGTTCTGTGTACGAACCATGCAGTATCGTTTATTAATTAGCTGCCATCCACATGTCGAGCNCCAGGCTAAACTTGACAGTTCTGTGTACGAACCATGCAGTATCGTTTATTAATTAGCTGCCATCCACATGTCGAGCGCTTCGGCTGGTTCATCCTCCATGATGTTTCAACGTACTACAAGAAACTGAAGACGTAAGACAATGACTTCGAGGTCTTGTAGACAGGAGAAAACTACATTTGAATCTGGCATATGTAATGGTTGGTCATGTTCTTCGTAATACATGNCCAGGCTAAACTTGACAGTTCTGTGTACGAACCATGCAGTATCGTTTATTAATTAGCTGCCATCCACATGTCGAGCACTTCGGCTGGTTCATCCTCCATGATGTTTCAACGTACTACAAGAAACTGAAGACGTAAGACAATGACTTCGAGGTCTTGTAGACAGGAGAAAACTACATTTGAATCTGGCATATGTAATGGTTGGTCATGTTCTTCGTAATACATGACGAGAATTCACCCCTAGAATTGGGTAAAAGCTAGGGGATTGTGATAAGTGGCAAGAAAAGCAAGATATTTGATGACCCATTGGGTGGTATTAGGGTAAAGGCTTCAATGACCGGTTTCAGAGCACTGCCAGTTGACGAGGACAGGTTTTACTGAGAAAACCGACATAAAGACGTGTTCTGGCTCAATAGGTGGTTGTTGTTGGCGGTTGTTGGTGGTGGTCGGTGTTATAGCGAGTTAGAATGAATTGAACTTTTGCCACCAACCAACCAGAGAGCGTTCTCTAGGTTTTTGACGGACGACATTGGAAAAGCTTTGAAATGTCGGAAAATCATCTTCAAAATAAAAATATTTGTATACGGCTTAGAGTATTGCGCTTTATTTTAAATAGTTAATATCTCAGAAATAAATGTCTCATCCACTTGATTATAAAAATTCAAACTCCAGCAGTACCCAATTGAATAACTGATACGCCTCTCCTGAGACCTTACTGCCATCTGTTGGCGCACAGCCGCGAAACTATTTGCAACAACGCCAGCCCTGACTATTGTGCCATGGAACACATCGCACACCAGCACCAACAACGAACACCACGACTAGCCATCTATCGTGCCAGGGCCTTTAGAGATCAAGAGTGATTCGAAGGCACTTGAAGACGAGAAGAGGGGAAAGTGCCGCGCACTGTATTACTCATCCGAGCACGGTCACAGTGCCGGAGGTCGTGCCGCGCTTGGCGCTGTAAACCATGTCACTAGGTTGTGCGTGATTGGCTCGCTCTCTTTCTACACGCGCATCATTGGTCCACAACCCTGTAGGGCATGTCAGGAAGCGAGTGGCCCAATCAGAAAAGCAACAAACAAGCACAGGTGTTACAAGTCTAACCTAGCACCGCCAAAACTATAACTAGCAATCAGTAGAGACCTGAAGAATTCGCGGATTCATTTTGGGACAAGCTAGAATCCAAAACACGTGCTTTCATATAACTTTAGCGATTGGTCCACGCGGTGTTTGACGTCTGCTAGAGAACGGTATCCAATTGTCGCCTTCCACTGTGACAGCAGACAACCAATGTGCAGTTGACATCGTCATATTTGTACNGAGAACGGTATCCAATTGTCGCCTTCCACTGTGACAGCAGACAACCAATGTGCAGTTGACATCGTCATATTTGTACATAATACTGTAGAGTCTAGCCTCCAGGTCATTGAACTCGCGAATTTTTCAGGTCTCTGGCAATCAGTGAAGTACGTGGTTTCTATTTGAGCGCTATTCAAAGGAGCAATCGTAGGAATTCCAGGTTTGGACTGCGCGCTACTGAAAGGCATAAAATATATTTTTCGCAGGACATTTTCCAGTAGCAGATATCTTGGGCCTTTGTGGTCTGCACACTTTGTGTCANCATAAAATATATTTTTCGCAGGACATTTTCCAGTAGCAGATATCTTGGGCCTTTGTGGTCTGCACACTTTGTGTCATCTGGTTATCGAATTTTCCAAAGCCAAGCTACGTTACCAGGTAATTGCAGGCTGTCCGATTGAGAGCCTTCCGGATTATCAAATAAATTTCCCGTCGCCAGGAGCAGTACGAATAATTTACGAGCTAGAATGCACCTGGGCGACGTGAACTACCTCGCAACACCCAGTGAACATTTTCCTGTGAAATTTGCTGCCGAAACGAAGCGAAGAGCGGTCGTAGCGATACTGGGAACAGAGCGCGCGGTTAACAGTGACCTGACTTATTGGTAAGTGGTTTCGGGGAACTAGCAGCATCACTTCTCGAGAACTGTTACGCGAACTGGTCCTACGCTTCCTTCTCGTTTCCCGCTGACTTATTGGCCGCGAGTTGGTAACGCGTGTCAGTTCAGTGCGAGATATTCAGCTTTTCTCTGAGGGTCGCGTTTCAGTTCCAATCAAATACACACAGAATAATTTTCGGCCGTTCCGTAAATTCCATTTTAGACGATTTTGACCTTCTTCTTGTAAATAGATTATGTTTTCCTGCACTCATTATTTATATTGTGTCAACAAAAACAATACCTTGAGAAAATAATGTTTTTCATTTATGTGTGTATATTTAATTAAATATTTTTAAAAACGGTATGTATGTCCCTTATGATTATTTAAATGATATCGATTCTTTTATTACTCTGCCACACCCTACACAAAATTATTACATAAATATTCTAACTTAATCCATTTTCCCGCTAGCAGCTTTACCCCATAACTAAATAAATAAAAACCATAATAAAACTTATCTAATTGTGAATTTGTACCTCATTCACCTAAAAAAAAGAACACTAATAATAAAAAAAAATATTTACTTTGTGAAATGAAATTTTTTTTGAAAATGGGTTTAAAAGTAACTTCGTGATAGAATACGAGACAAAGAAAGATGTATAAATCTCTGGGTACGCTTTGTTAGCAAAATATTTTAGTGCTGAAANGTGATAGAATACGAGACAAAGAAAGATGTATAAATCTCTGGGTACGCTTTGTTAGCAAAATATTTTAGTGCTGAAAGGTGGTTATTTTTGCAGAAATACTTCCTAGATATGGGAATTTATTGGAAGTTAATCTACAACTCAGGAAAAATTACTGGACTAAAATCAATTTCTGGTCAAGATTGACCTGTGTATGTAGTAATGTTATTAATTATGTATTATTTTCATCCCTATGTTGTTTGTTCTAACTATTATTACTCTTCAAGTTCCTTGTCTGCTTTGACACTCAAATTATCATGAGTCAAGAAAACAGAAAATAAGTATTTGTCAGACTGATTACTTTCTTCTTAAGACCTGTACTTTCAGAAGAAATATTTTAACATAATGTGAAGGAATCACTGGGGTTGGTGGAAGGCTGATTAATAACCATGTATTTTNTTCAGAAGAAATATTTTAACATAATGTGAAGGAATCACTGGGGTTGGTGGAAGGCTGATTAATAACCATGTATTTTGCAATTTATTTTGTATTTCAAAACTTTATTAATAGTATATACACATTGTTACAGTTTCCATAAACGTCACTGGGCTAAACCAGGTTCGTTAAGGAATGGAGGTCTTAATAAAATAAAATAATATAATTATAATTTCCTAATTTTATTTACAATAACTACAAACAAAATTCTCTCCACCCAAATTCTCACAATAAATGCATATTACTTGCTGCTTACAATTAATGACTTCAATCAATACAATTTATTATTACCTCAAAGAAATTAATAAAGTAAATAATTAAAAATCAGTCCTAAATAGACAGCCTATCAAAACCCATTCGATTATTTTACCAATTATATGTTCATATCTGACAGTTCCAATATTTACAATAAAATCCGTATTACATGTTCATTCAGTCCCACCTCAGTTTAGTCCAGGTCCCACCAGTCTGCAGTGTTCTAGAGATCCTTGAGCGCCCTCGTGCACAGTAGCCTTCACTCGTAGGGTTTCACGCCCCCTCGTCCATTCACACCACGAACACCTCGTCCTCCGCCGTCTCGCAATCTCCCGTCGTCCGTCCCTCATTGCTCTTGACTTTGCTCACGCACTCAGCCAGATGGCATACACCAAAGACTGCCAACAGTCCAGCTGTGGTTTGTGTTTATAGGGTCATAGGCCATCGTCCAGAAATTTCTCTAAATGCCGCGTTCCCCCGAGGGTCCTAGTTCCCAGAATATTCTTGCGCATACTCTAAATTCATCGGCTCCTCCAGCAGCCGGG